>JASSUY010024546.1:0-13001 GCA_032466535.1 Forpus xanthops
TCTTCATACAGGAGGTGCTCCAGTCCCCTGATCATCCTCGTGGCCCTCCTTTGGACTTGTTCCAACAGTTCCATGTCTTTTTTATGTTGAAGACACCAGAACTGCACACAGTACTGCAAGTGGGGTCTTACAAGAGCAGAGTAGAGGGGCAGGATCACCTCCCTCGATCTGCTGTCACGCTCCAGCCCAGGATACAGTTGGCTTTCTGGGCTGCAAGTGCACACTGCCAGCTCATGCTTATTTTCTCATTGATCAAAACCCCCAAGTCCTCCTCAGGGCTGCTTTCAATCTCATCTCTGCCCAACCTGTGGCTGTGCCTGGGATTACTCCCACCCAGCTGTAGGACCTTTCACTTGTCATGGTTAAACTTCATGAGGTTGGCATCAGTCCGCCTCATAAGCATGTCAAGGTCCCTCTGGATGGTATTCCTTCCCTCCAAATTATCAACCAAACTACACAGCTTGGTGTCATCAGCAAACTTGTCAAGGGCACACTTAATCCTGCAACTCTTTTCCAATTACTTTTCCATTCCTTGAGGCATTAGAATCCAACAGTGCAGTCATATCTATTGGGTTGCAACAAGAAAGAAAGCAATCTGTTTTCAGGACATAGGGTTACACACTTTGGCTTAAAAAAAAGTGTTGACATTTCCAGACAGAGAGGAGCTGATGGGAAAGTAAAATTACGACACAAATATTATCATAACTGCAAGGCAGTGAAAGCGTGTTTAAAAACAATCATGCTGTAAATACAGTAGATAAAGCATTGGTTTTACATTATCATAACAGTAAAGCTAACCTTTCCGTAATCTTTAAAAATGCCTCAAAAATGCGTCTTTTTATATTATACTGCTATTTGTGGAAATTTGTAGAAAAATCTATCTAACATGTAAATCAAAACAATCCCTCCTTTTCTGTTCATTTTGCAGTTAAATGCTTTTGCCATTATGATTTTTTTTGTCTGCACATAATTATCCCCAAAGATACATTCCCTTCAGATACAGTCAAAACAGAGAGGAAACAGCAATCTAGGAAAATACACTTAGAGCCTCATTAGAAGTTGTGTTTGTTCTATACTTTCATATTTATTCAAATTAATTAAGAATAGATTTCGCAGAAAACACAGACAATGAGCACTGGCCTAACTGCACAATAGAAGTGCTCAAGAATACTTTCAAATGTCTCTAAAAGAGAAATTGGTATTCCTAATGATTCACAATAACCTGATTTTTTAAGCATTAATGAGGATTTAAGTTCACTGAAAATCAAATTAAATCACACTGTCAGAATTGTATTGGTGTAAGTGCAAGGAAGAGAAAATTATTTTGCTTTTGACATATACTGACACTCCAAGAACTGTAGCAAGTAGTTCAGCTCTTATCGCAAAAGCCACATGATACACCAAGTCTAAACATTTCATGTTAAATCCACTCAAATTATGGTTTTAAGGAAGTGAAGATTAGTGATGTAAAGAAGATAAAGCCAAGATCTGCCACTTTAGGAACAGGATTAACTGCTTAAAACTTGATTTTTTTTAATGTGTTTTCTCTCATTTCCATGCCAGGTTTGCATATGCCTGCAAGTGAAGCTGTGCATGCACGTTGACTTCCTGTTCACACAGGAAGTGTTTGAATATTTTCGGCGCACCCACAGGGACAAACAGCCCTCAAATCCAGAGTCACTAAAAGCTAAAAACCTTGATGAGGGTAGACATCACCTGGCTGCTCTCTGTGTGATGGGGTCATCCCCACCTTGCAGGGAATGTTAAACATGACAGTATGGATGAATGTGACTGGACTTTTAAAACTATTTTTTTCCCTCATTCTATCTTTTTCTGCATTAGCACCCTCATCCCTGCCCTTTCCTTCACTTGGGCAAAATTCAACTAGACTATGCATGAATACAGATGGAGAAGACATCCATGGAAGTGTTCAGGGCCAGATTGGACAGGGCTTTGAGCAACCTGGTCTAGTGGGAGGTGTCTCTGCCCATGGCAGAGGGGTTGGACCAGATGATATTTAAAGGTCCCTTCCAACCCAATTCATTCTGTGATTCCATGACTCTAAGCAGCCAGTTGTTCTAATTAGAAGCAAAAAGCCAAGTGGAGTGTTTCAAGATTGCCATATGCGGAAATAAAGCCTCACTACTGCCAAAAGAGATATCTCTGCTCTGCTCCCTGCCTTTGGCCACACTTTCCCACTGCTTGCCTTGTATTAGCCATTAAGATTTTCTAGCCAAATAGATTTGCAAGATGAAAATGGCATAAACCCCAAATGAAATCAGTGTGAATCAGAGACCAGATGCATACTCACCAGCACCTACAGAGATGGCAGCAGTAAGAATAAGCAGCTGAGGATGGTATTGGGTTCACATGTCCCCTTGGCTGGCAGCACAGTTTTGTATACACCACTTTATTATAGAGTTGTGACTCCTATGGAGAGCAGTGCAATACTATCACTGCTGTTCAGCAAACTCAACTTGGGGGATGTGGTAAGAAGGAAAGATGCAGGGACAGAAGCAAGGAGCTGAAGTGAGGACACAAATGGCGATTTTGGCTAGAAATTCACCTGAATCAGTAAAAATATGCCATTAGAGCATGAATCCTACTGGGAGGAAAGAGAGTAATAAAACTGCTCTCCTAAGCTTAGGAGAGAGAAAGAGATGTCAGCAATTGCAGGTTTGTGGTGCTCCTGAGAACTAAGACAAAACTGATATTGCTATAGTGGAAGAACATAGTGTAATAATAATGCTTATTCAACATTTCTCCAGTTTTTGCGCTGGCAGATACACTGCTACTATAAACCTTTGTTGTTTAGAGAACCAAATCATAAACCTTTAACTCACCCTTTCCAGAGAAGTGTCCTTGCTTCCTACATATGTTTTACAGCAATTAGTTTCATTACCATAAATAAATAGGCTTCTATATCTGTATTTATTTTAACTGCATCTTCAGGTAAAAATGTCACTTTCTGTTAGGGTGTAATGGATAATCAGTCAGCTCTTTAAGGAGAAGTATCTGGAAACGGGATCCAGAAAGGATCAGCATGGCAGAGATCTCACTGATGTAAATGACTACCCAAATGACATTCCTTTTCCCTGTCTTCTCTCTTCACCAGACAATTCAAACAATATCTTGAAGGGTTTTCCCCTGTCACCCACTCCTTCTGTTCTTACATTTCACTTGACCCTGATATTTAATATATTTATATATATATATATATTGCCACATCAATTCACACATGTAAATTTAGGACAAAGAAACAAAAATAACATGCCATGGCTCTTCTGCGGTGTCAAGGGACAAGCAGGCAGCTACAGAAACCTCAAAGGACTGCAGTGAGAAGATCCAAAGAATCTGCTATTGTTCTTACATTATCTATTTACTTGGGCTCTGATCCTGAAATATGGTTCACTTTCCATACACAAGGTACCAGTTATTTCAGGTATAGGAACCAAATTTATGCTGACAGTTGATCGTAGTTTGCCCATCATTAACAGAACCTATGTAATTTTCTGCAAAAATTACTGTAATTACTGACAGCAGCACAAGTTATTTCACCTCCTAATAACATAAATGAAAAGCATTTGTTCCTGTGGATATGTATATCAGGATCAATTTTAAAGTAGTCATTACTTTTTGCTGAGATGTTAACTTTTTTAAGTCAAAGTACTATGTAAATCTGTGCTTTTCCTGCCATTTTTATCAATCAAGATTCATTTGGGAAACCTACAGACTTGACACAGGAGAAAACTATTCTAAGTCATGACAAAATGCTATTTGCTTCGTATAACATGAGGTGATACATCTTTAACTGAGTACAGCTGGCTTACTGCTTTTGAAGTTCTATGGCTCTTTTAGACAACATTTAATAACTTCTCACCAATAAAATGGAGACAGAAAGAGCAGTCTGTCAGCTTGGGATCTGTTTAACAACCATAAATGTCAGGGAGAGACTCATCAGTTTCTTTTGTTCATTCTCCATCTGATGAGGGGAATTTAGCATTTATCTTCCTATCCCTGTTGCAAAGCTGAACAGAAATACATTCTTGAAAAGCTCTCTGCCAATTATGTTGAAGCTTAAAAATATAAATTGAAATCAAAGTTCATCTTGTACCCTCTTATCTATTTGCAATCAACCCATAAATAACCTGTCATCCATTCAGTTACTTCCTTTTTAAAAATACAGAAAGAAATCAGGACACAAATATACAAGTAAATTTGTTTTTTTATGTAAGACAATTTACAGAGCCCTGATGATAAAAGTTTACAAGTATATAAATGATACGGAGAAAAGGAAAGAGATGGTGCTTACTGAACTGTAGTAATAAGGTAAAGACACTGAAAATGGATTCAGGAGTCATTGCACTTTGCTTTGACTCTTTTTGTTTCCCTCAGACTGTACTTTGGTCCCTTAGTCAGTTTAATGATGATGCTTTCTGGCAATACTACTCTACAAAGTAAAATGAAACAAAAAATGTTTTATTTGCAAGTTAGAAGCACCCTCTACTCTTACAGAACACAATGAATAAAACCAGACACTTATGATTATAAGCAAACTGGGGACAGCCGCTTTAGTAGAGCCTTTCATTATAGGACAAGGGGAAATGGTTTTAAACTGAAATAGGGTAAGTTTAGACTAGATAAGAAAGAAATTATGATGAAGGTGGTTGAAATGCTGGCACAGGTTGCCCAGAGAGGTGGTAGATGCGCCATACCTGGAAATATTCAATGTCAGGTTGGACAAGGGTCTGAGCAACCTAATATAGTTGAAGATGTCCCTGTTTGCTGAGGGGGGTTGACCAGATGGTCTTTAAGGGTCGTTTTCAACCCACACTATTCTGTGATTCCATGACTTCTCAGAAGGGAACTGTACTCTAGCATACATAACTAGAAAGATAATGTGAACCTAGATTTCTAATGTGCATTCAGAAATACAGTTCATGAAAAATGTTCTAATATCTTGTGCTTAGCAATATTGGGACTCAGAGTGCAACACTACAAAGTGATTGTTTCAGCCTGAGTTATGCTGTAGGTTTTCTTTGAGTAAGAGTTTCTCTGGTATTTTTCATCAGGGCTTTTCATGAGATGTAACACCAGACCCTGCTCTTAGTCCCTTGAGGGGTTCTATCTAGAAGGGGTATTAACATGGTCCTTCTGTCAGCTATTTCAATCAGTAACAATCCCTGAGCTTCCCTGCAATGCCAGAGGTAGGATGTAAGTCTGTCTCTAGGTACGATGTACATAGTATTCCTAAAGAAAATTGAAACCCTGTGGGAAAGAATGAATGTACTAAAATGTTTGTTTATTCCCAGGCCACGTCTGGGACACTCCTTGGAAATTTTAGGCAACTATCTGGAGGAAAGGATTCATCCCCTGAAACCCACACATGTAGAACCTAGAGCCTACAAGACTGACTTAAGGTGCAAAGAAACCCAGTCCTGCCTAGATCTGGACAAAAGAATTTTATATAAAGTCATGACTTAACATTAAAGATTTGGTGAAATCCAAACACCAAAATCTGATGTGACAGCAGCTTTTGGTGAAGAACCAGCCACTCATCTAACCAGATTGTTCCTAATGAGCACAATCCTGGTTTGGGCAACAGAAAAGATGAAAAGTCAGAGAAATCCTAGCTACCTGTGAGTAAACAAATGCAGACTGAGACTGCAGGTTTTCTGTTCTAGTATTCATTCATATTTTCACATATGAGAAGTTTTGTTTCTAAAACACTTTTATCACTCACAGCCACAGCTAAAGCAAAAAGGAGAAATAAACCCCACTAAATTACTGCTGAGGACAAGCAAAGGAAATGTGGTTTTTGTCTGGAAGAAAAAATATGTCTCTATTTCTGAAGGTGCAGCATTTAAATAGCTCTATACCTCCTGGTTTTGTTCATACTGCAGTGAAATGAGAAAATGTTGTTATGATCACTGAATCTTGGGACAGGAAGAAACTTAACGGATCATTCACTGCATCTTGTTGACCTGAGGCAGAGCAAACTATAGTTGCATCATGGCTAACAAATGACTGTCTTGCTCCCCTGGATATATCCCATGCTACAGAGCTGGCGATCTGTCTTGTAATCAATCAAATCATGATCCTCATTCATCCTAAATCCAATCCCAATCTTATCATAATTTATCTATTAAATTTGGTTTCACACCCTCCCTAAGGAGGACACAGAGCAAAGTCACTCTTCAAAGATGTGCAGCAAGGCATGAAGACTTTTTCTAGGGGCCCATAACCCCCCTTTAAGTCTTTGTTATTTCAGATCACTCACTCTTTCCTCTAAGGACTGGCTTTCTAAATCTTTCATCATTTTTACTGCTTTCCCCTGGAGTCCTTCCAACTGGCCTACACCCTTCTTGAAGTGGAAAACTCAGTTTTACCTGTGAAGGATGAAAGGATTACTCATATGTCTTATAAACCATGCCTCAATTTATAAATCCCAATATACCATTGAATGCTTCATCATGGTATGATGTGTAAAAGATAAGAAGATTCAGCTACCAAAGTTCTTGATGCTCTTCTATGGGATTCTTTTCCCATAAGCACTATTTAGTAGATTGTTTCATTATTTCCGCTGAAAGTACTTGGCAGCTGTCCCTGCTGAATTACACCTCTTTTTCAGACCACTTTCAACTTTAAACCCTCTCAGCATACGATGTCACTTGAGAAAAATGTGAAAAAGAGTTGCAAAAGAGGAGTGGGGCATCCTGCAGCAACCATTACTCTTCAGAGTTTTTCTAGGTGCTTAAAAAGAGATTTCCTACTTGTTCCAGTATTCCTTCAGTGTTCTGAAAGCAAACTGATTACCTTATAGTCTCTTGGTTCCTCTTGTTCACTTCAATATGGATGAGCTTTCTGCTTACACTTTCCAGTTTCTCATTTCACATTCTCCACACAGATGTTCAAAACCAAACATTGTCAGCACTCAGATTTCATCAGCTAAATTTTGTTGGTCTGGGATCAAGACCATCAGGTCATGCAAGTACAAAACATCTAACTTCCTTACATGCTACCAGGCCTATTCCTTCTTCATTCCAGGCTGAGGTCTTGTCCCTCTGTTGCTGGATGTAATCACAGCACCAACCTTATCACAGATGACATTTCTGTTAACACTGATGCCAGCAAAAGGATTGGCACTTTTTTATATCTTGGCTTGAAAGCACCTATCATCTGAACATCACTCTAACTACAAAGTACATCTCCAAGCTACAATTACTCCACTGCATTACAGAAGGATGTGATTTGCTGTAGCAGAATTTAAAAGCATTATTTAAAAATAACTGTTTGAAAATTTGGCTATGGTATTTGATAATCATTGCAATTTAGAAATAAGACAAATCTGACCTACAGTCTATGGATAAGATTTGCCCCTGGCCTACCATTTACCTGTGTTATTTGTTCAGCCACAGTATATAAAATGTAAATGTGCCACCACTAAACAACTTGACTAAAGTATTTGCTGTAACTTTATGTCTCCTCATTTCAGGCTTCTCTGTTGGAATGGCTATTATGTGTTTCCATTAATGTCATAAGACATCCTACACATTGTTTTGCGTAAGAAATAAAACAAACAAAACCCAGAAAACACAGTTTGGGAGACGGGGGGAAACTACTTGCAAATCCTTATTTGCAAATATCACTGTCAAAAAAAAGCAAAACTTCAAAGAAGCCTTGATATTGTTCTTCTAGCTTATGCAACATATTTTTTGTCCTATCCTGAAGACTTTCTGTGTCATTATATCCCTTTTTATGCTTCATTCAGCTCTAAGATCTTGCTTTGCAACTGTTTTTCCTATCAAAGATAATGACTGGGCAAAATTATTTCTAAACAATGTAAGAGCAGGCCTCTTATTTGTTCCTATAAATCACTGCTCAAAATTCAGAACATCTCGTGTAATGAATACAGAGCTTTGTGCTCTTGGAATATGCTGGATGTATTAGCTACTGTTCCTGGTTTCATAGGAAATGAGCCACGAAAGACATCAGCATGAAGCTGTCTCCTTGCCTTTATCACATAAAATCAGCCAAAATGCAACCTGGAAAAGGTCCCAGGATTTTTTTCCATCTACCAAGCACACCAAAATGCTCACGTTGAGAAACACAGATCCCCTTGCCATTGTCCCAAGTGGTGGAACTTCTGAATGAAAAAATCCTAAATGAGTCTCTGCAAGAAAAGGAAAAGAAGTGGTACCCTCTCACAAATCACAGGGCTTCACTGCTGACTCAAAAGAAGAGCTGAAGAGTAGCTGTCTATGTGTCAAAGAGCACAAGTCCTTGGCAGAGCAAGACTGTATTCTGCTTCTGCAAGTAGCTTGATCTCACTGTGTCTGCAATATAGGCATCTCTGATGCATTTCAAACCAGCTTTCTTTGTATTTGGCACTGATCTGACACATGCAGTACCACAGTGTTTGTGCACTGGAGTTCCAGAGCCGGAACTCCTTGGTCTCATATTTTAAGGTACAAAATTGGAAAACAGGGTCATCTGTACAGACCATGTGTTTCACAGCAAATGGCAAAGGACACCACTTTCTATCTAAACTGCAAAAGAAAGGTTGCCATTTCTAGGAATACTAATATAAAACACATAAGGAAAAAAACAAACCCTAACTGATGAAGAAAAAGCAATTTTTCAAAGCTTTTGGACAAATGGTCTAAAATAAGAAATGGTTAAGTTGAAATTATTTTTGTCAGATGCTGAGATCTGGTTATGAACTTTAACTGTTACCAAAAAAAAAAACCCAAGTTGTGTTGTTTCGTTTCTTTTCATTAAAGGTAACTGCAATTTTAGCTAGAATTCAGAATATTGAAAGCAGAATGAGGATGACAGACCTGAAAAAGGACTAAGATATAGTATTGGAAATAGTCAGATCAATGACTAGTTGGAATTAGTCACTTTGGTGTCTGTCTTCTGACTATGACAGCTATTCCCTTTAAATGTTCAGAGATGCTTTAATACAACTCCTTCCTCTTTTCCAGCTAGTGGAAACAAAGGATTACTATTGACTATTGAAAATATATTTTTAAATAGGCTGTGAACTGACATTTTATTCACCATATTACCTAAATCTTTAAAGCTTCATCCAGCTTTGTCACTCCACCATGATCAGAATTTCTAATGCCTTCCTCAGAAGACCTGAAATATTGTCTGCCTGGTTTTAGGATTACAGAAAAAAAATGAGAACAAGAACATGGGAAAGCATTAACAGCTACAGCTCCCCAAGCTATAAAACTTAATTAAATACATTTTTTTCTTTGAAAGGTGCTTTTCATGGCACAGCAATATTTTGCGATGAGGGAGACAGCAGATTTCTTAAGAAAGATCTGGACATGTAAAAAGCTATCAAGAAGATCGAACTTGCTATGTAGATAATTAACTGACCAATAAAAGATGAAATTACTGCTCTCTGTTTTCACCTGGTTAATTTGCACATTGATATTTGAAAAAGGATAAAGCTCTGCAAAGAAGCAAGTCTAAGGATTTTTAAATTAGTTGCCAATAACACAACATGTCAATGAATGTATTCTACACAGGATGCCAAATCCTTAATATTTTCTTCTGTTGAATCAGTATGTCACATCAGGCTCACAGCAATTGCTGTTGCATAGTTATTTATTTAAGTGGTGAAAGATCAAGCATAATCATTCCCCAAAATGCACCTGAGGAATTTAAAGCAAGGAACATATAGGTAGAGAAAAAAGGACAATAAAACTGCCACTCCCTAGGAAATTCTCACTTCTCCACTGAGAAAACAGACAAAAAATTATTGGCCTCTTGTCTACAGGAGTTCTTTCCACTCTCAACCCAGTAGTTTAGCAAATGACTCCATTTTCCTTCCTCATCTTTTGATTTATGGTGTACCTGGAAATACTGATGAGACAACACTCTGCTACACTGTCTGAGGCATCTCCTTGTGTTGCCCTGATGAAAACAGCAATGGTAAACGTAATGAAAGGGATCTCCTGCAACTCCCCTTTAACTCTTACACAGCACTACATGGAGAGGGAAATGATGAAACTGCTCCCTGACCCAGAAATTTATAATCTAAAGGAAAAAAAACGGAGTACAAAGGCATGTTATAATAACAAAATTATGAGATGTACTGTAATTATATTTGGTCAGGAGAAAAAAATAGTGTTGGAAAAGAAGTTGGCCAAGATTCACTGGGAATTTGTGCAACACTTGTCATAGACCAAGTGTGGTGGAGACATGTCCTTGGGAGTTTTAAAAATGCCATAGAAAAAGGCAGCAGTGAAAAATGGCATCCCAAAGCAAAGACATCATAGTTCTTATGAACCCAAAACAAAAGATATTCCATGAAAGTTTTCGGCAGTGCTCCGGAGATCATTATGCAGCTGGGAAATCCATTATGAAGCAACTTCCTTTGAAGCATTTCCTCAAGGATGGGATAAATTAGAGTTTTTAAATGGTCTTGCTTTATTCCCACCCAGAAGCAAGCCAGATGAGCCAAACCTGGAGATGCATTCATGACATCCAACAGCTGAGCACAGATATTAAAAGCCCTTTCCCTCTGTATGGGTAGAGGTGGACAGAGGAAAGAAAATGTAATCTAGTGAATCATTCTAACTGCTCTTGTTTCCCAGCAAAAGTCACAAAAGTAACTGACCACAGCGAAAGGACTGACAACTTATGAGAGTGGATGATAGAAAACTGGATCACACTGGAGCACCATGTCACTTCCTGTCTCTAGCCAGAGATGAAGCTATCTAGGCAACTGCATAAGAATACAAATTTCCTACCTAATTCAGAAAGAACAAGCACAAAAGATTTTGTCAATTGAAATGTCAATGGTTTACTTAGCTCCAAAGATGGCTGAATTTGGTCTGACATGACAAAGATTTCATACAACCACCTTCTGCTATTTAACTGCAATTGTAAGAAAGATGACTGATTTATTTACTTCCTCCACTGAAGAGAAAAGAAACTACCCAAAACTAATTTTTCTTGAGGCAAAATCTTAAGCTTTTTGGTATCCAAACCTACCTGCACATCTTTCTCTCTGCTACTGCTTTTCCCTATTGCTGCCACAGCTCATTGAGATGAATCGTGTTCTGCTGAAGCTGCCTCATCAGTAAGTATTGCTGAAGCAATTTGGTAATGATCTTAATGTGCAGTGCTGGATTTTTATAGCCATCTCAATTGGCTATTAAAATACAGCACTGCACTTGGAAACTGCAACTGCACCACTTCAGAAACAGTTAGCATGATGGAGTTGCTGAAAGCACTGTTCATTTCAGTAAAAACCTGAATGACTTCTGGAAACTGACACTTAAAATCTATTGTGAAATTAGATGTTCATTTTGCATATTAACCCAGGGTTCTCAGAACTGCTTGGAGAGTTCTTAAGAACTGAATGGTTTCGAGGGAAAAACAAACAAAATATATGTATATAAAATTTCTGCACAGTCTTCCAAGTAATTTTGTTTATTCCTTTACTGCTAATGGAAATAACAATGAAAAGAGGGAAGTTAGAATTGTCATGAAAATACAAGACTCCAAGCAAGTGATATGCTGCAGCTCACAGGACAGCTCTAGTTTTAGATGAGACAATCAATCATGACAGACAGCTTCTGAGTTTCATTTGAAATGATCCTTGTTGATCTGGAAAGTCATTACTTTATCAGTTGATTATCTCCAAAAGAGGTTGAATTTGGTCTGATACAACAACAGTTTGATACTACCACCTGCTATTTAACTGTACTTGTAACAAACCCTAAGATTTACTTTATTTCTCCACTAAAACCAAAAAGATAATTGCCAAAGCCTGAAATACTAGAACTGAAGGGCCACTCTAATAACAATAACTGGTATTATGGGAGATTACAACAAATGAGTCCTGCTTTTCTTCAGGAATGGAAGGAGCCACTCTACAGACTGAGTGGTTTTTAAGGAGTATTTTGTATGTCAGAATTTATACAAATATGATGACAAGTCTGTAGTGACCAAAGGTAGATGAAACATTTAAAGATTTATTTGAGTCATAAGGCAGAATATTAAAATAAGAGCTGCATGAAGATATCATCACTGAAAGAACAAGTTCCTCAGTCTGTGAAATATGAAGGTGCAGCTATAACCCACCGCTTTTTCTCCATCAGGTATTGGCAACTCCGATGTGTCAAAATACTTCTGAAAAACAGCAAAGGCTTTTAAAGCACTGTCACGGAGCTTTCTCATTTTATGAGTTCCCAGAGAGTACAATTTTCATGCCACTAACTACGCAGATACTCGTATATTCTTACATTAAACTTCCCTTCAGGGAAATCATGTCTTTAGTGATGTTAACTTATAAATGATGGGTTTGAATCACTATTTTAAAATTGGAAAACTAAGTATTAGTGCTTGATAGAGCACTTTCTGCTAATTGGATGAAAAGTGAGTTCCCTTCAAGCAAAGGCATCTCACAAAAAATGGTATTATAGTTTCAGTTGTGGTGGTTTTCTATTTTTACCTGTAGTAAGTGATAAGTGTGTTACAGTCATATGAAGTGAAGCACTAAATTACAGTTCAGAACCTACATTATTTGTTAAATCTAGGTTTGGGAAAGTTTGCCGGCTTCCTCATTTTTCTACAGCTCTTTTTTAAGTTGCCCCATTTTGCTCTGTTTTAGATCAGGATTCAAAACAAAGCTCACAGCGCAGAAGGAGAACACTGAAAACTAGAAATAAATTCATTGCTGATGAGATCATAAGACTGAAACTCTTTAAAGACCACAAGAAAAGGTTTACTGTTTTGTTCAAACTGTGAACAATTTTGCTGAAGACACTTTGGAGCTATAAATAAACATTTCTCAACGTGAAATACAAAAATGTTTTGAAGGTTTCAAGTGATCCTAAATTAACAAAACATCTGCCTAACTTGCCATAAAACCCCCTTCTCCCCCAGCACTAAAGTTTGCTATTGTCATGGGTTCAGCAGCAGCAGTCATTTTTCTTTAAGCAGTAGCTGGTGTAGCACTGTGTTTTGGATTTTTA
>JASSUY010024548.1:0-12271 GCA_032466535.1 Forpus xanthops
TGATTTGTGTTATACCTTAGTTACTAAACTGTTCTTATCTCAACCTGTGGGAGTTGCATTCTTTTGATTCTCCTCCGTATACCCAGGGACTGGGAAAAAAAGAGAGAGGAGTGAAGGAGAGAATTGTTTGAGTGCCTTAAACCACAACAACAGGTAATATCTCATGTAGGATTCCTTGGGTCATCCTGCATAAATAATTTAGACTTTGTATTGCTCTTTTTTCCTATCTAAAAAAAAGGATAATATCTGGCAAACTTTGTAAATGTCTGGGTTAGAAGGGTTGTGAAGTTAGATTTTGCTGTGGCTGCCATTACTTATATTAATGGTTTGGTTTTTAAAGCCCAAAGTCCTGATAAAGACAATTAGAGCCTTTCTAGATCTACTTTGTTAGCAGTGCACTACCAGTCCTAAAGACTACTTTTTCAATGAAGAGAGTATTTTGCCCAAATTCCCTTCAATGGTTCTGAAGTTTGCATTAGTCATCTAAAATACGTGTTCTGATTTTCAAAGCACTAAGCATTCACCACTACTGCTCAAACGAGTCCCAGAATCCTCATCACCATGGGAAATGAGAGCTTTTGTTTGGAAGGATTTACATTGGCTGTTAAGTATCTATGAATCCAGGATTTCTGAAAGACTTTAATGATGTTGTGTGCCTCCATTTGTAAGGTGGGCAATTCAGAGACATGATAAAGGCTTTTGATTTCTAAAAGGCAACACACAGTATCCCTCAGAAAACAAGATCTTTTTAAGGTATTCAAGTTAGACTTGTAAAACGGAAGGTCACATTTGAAAACCACTGATGATATCCACAGGCAATTATCATGAAGAGAATTCTTCAGTTTTAATTACAGAGAATTAATCATTCCACAGACAGTGAGTTAGAAAAGAAGAAAGAGATGCATGGTGGGAACAAGGGAGAAAATCAAACTAAATTTCAGTAATGCACAAATACTAGTTCAGGGAGAGGAAATAAAATTATTCGAAATCAGACCCAAAATGATTGACCACAACAGGATAGAATTTAGTTTTCTATAATGCTGTTGAAGCTTAATGTAATCGGAACCCTCTTTTTAGCAGAGTAAATACACGAACTGCATACTAAACTATCACTGAATGTTGTAAAAATTATTAAGGGATTTATTTGGCAGTTAACAACACGGCCTATAGCAATTAATATCTCTTATTTACAGAACTCAGTGCTGAAAATGGACAACTAATAGGCATGCTTAATTGGCTTTTAACTACTGGTATCCTGTTAGAATATTTTATTCTTCACCCAATGGCAGTAACATTCCTGAGGTTTTCATTATGAGTTTAATATGGTGCTGATTTTTACTTACATTTTTATTGCTTATTCAAATGCATGCTCATTTGTGCGCCAAACCAGGGGTCAATAACAAGGACAGTTTGGGTGTGAAGACAGGCTGTTCAGCCTGGAGAAGAGAAGTTGCATGGAGACCTCATAGCAACTGCTGGTATCCGAAGGTGGTTACAAGTATGCTACAGAGGGGCTCTTCACCAGGGACTGTAACCATAGGACAAAAGGTGATGGGTTCAAACTGAAACAGGGAAAGTTCAGGTTAGATACAAGGAAGTTCATCACCGCAGGGGTGGTGAGGCACTGGAACAGGCTGCCCAAGGAAGTAAATATTCCATCCCTGGCTGTTTTCAAGGCCAGGTTGGGCAGATTTGAGTGACATGGTCTAGTGTGTGGTGTCCTTGCCTATGGCAGGAAGATTGGAACTGAATGATCTTAAGGTCCTTTCCAGCCCAAGATATTCAATGATTCGAAGATTCTATGAGTCTGTGTTTCTTTATTCAGTGCCTGCACTCCACAGTGCCATAGCTTTTTTCTGTTTATTTTTTCCTCTATGTGGAAGAACTTTCTTCTTCTCCAGCTCCTTGCAGAAAGTACCCAAATAACAGGAGAGTTCATGTCGGGACTGTAGGCATCCTGACTGGGGTATGAGCTAAGCTTTGATTGAATTATCACAGTAAATCTTGTGTTTTTTGCAGGTATCAGCCATAAAGTAAGACTGGCATTGCCTTGAGTTACCAGCTTGTTTTTATGACCTGACCTCATTATTGCTGTCAGATGAAAAAATGTTGTCCAGGCAGAGGTGGAAAATGCCACTGAGACTGTATTTCTGTCCTCACAGCTAAGGATCTGGCATGATTAGCTTATGGTCTATTTCTCTCTCCTCTTTTTCTGCTTTCTTGCAAATAAAAATCTCAATAGCAAGGACCAAAACAAAACAAACAACTGCACAACTACTCATTTGGCCATCACTGTAAAAGCACTCCTCTTTTTTAAGTCAGTAGCCAGTGGAGGCTGAGATAAAGCTCCAGAAGCTTTTGATAGAATCAAAATCTTAGACATGCATCCAGAAGAGAGGAAGAATGAAAGTTTAATGTGAAGCAGGAGAGATGTTTGGGAAGCTGAGTCAGGGATTGCCATGGCCAAGAGAAGTTTCAGGTGGAATATTCATCTTTTTCCAACAGATTCCCAGTCTTTAAAACATGTAGTCTGTCCTTAAAGAACTGGATAGTTAAAAAAGTCTTTTGAGGGGTACATCAATGGTGGTTTTACTGCTCCAAAGTAACTGAAGGAAAAGATGAGTTATTCTTGTGTCAATAGATGGCACTGTTTCTATGAACTAACGGCAAGCACGCCAAGAAATGTCGCTGTAGCTCCTTCTACACAGGGAGAAAACAAGACAAAACAAACAAAATAAGAATAACAAACAAAAAAAACCAAATAACATCTTCCCTCCCCCTTCAAAAAAAAAAACAAACAAACAAAACAAACCTAAACAAAAAACAAACACAAAGAAAAAAAATCAAAACAACAAAAAGTACACAAAAAACCTGACAACAGCAACAAAAAAAGCAAACAAACAAACAAACAAGCAAACAACAGCACAAACCCCCCCACATTTCTTAAGTTAAAAAAAAACCCAGTGCCTCAAATCTTGAAAATGCCCAAATTAATCTAAGGTCTTTCAGTCTGTATACAGTATGATATAGTCTTCAGTCATACGGACATTTCCAAAGACTGCTGCCTTAGTTAATGCAATGAATAGAGTTAATTGAGGATAAGACAACTGTATGAAATAAAACCTGGAATTCCAGGGTACATTGGTCTTGTGTATTGAGGAAATGCAACTTTAAAATATATCAAGACATATACACAAGTTTACCTTGTTATAACTGGAATAATAATTTCCTACAAGAAATGGAGATTTCCTCTACCTCAACAATCTTCACAATTTCTTATGAGAATTTGATGTGGAAAGGAAAGTAGAAAAATCAGGGATGCTGCGTGGACAGATAGAAGGATACTCTCCTGCCCTTCCCAGAAGCATTTCTCATTCTGCTTCCTGTAAGGAGCAAAGTTACTTCAAACTCAACATTTCAACCGTAGAGGTGTCTCATTGGAAACGCCTCTTTGCTTTAACCTATGCAGTCGAAAGATATGGGAAAGAAATGAGCCGCTTCACCTGCTGGTTTCCAATCTGACATTCAGACTTCTCAGGGACAACATCTTTCTAAAGAATACATCTATCATTGGCATCTACTTTCTATTTTCTAGACTTGCTTTAAGGCACTGGCAGCCCCTCCAGGAGGTCTTTCTCTGTAGGTCTACTAGCAATAGCATGGAGTAATTCCAACTGCTCATTGCAGCTGAGATGACTTTTGTAGTAGTCTGAAAGCTGTAACACCCCTGTGCTGTGAACCTTTGACTGATTTAGTGAAATCATCATGAGGAAAAAGAAAGAAAATACAAGAAAAGGAATACTTAGCTGATAACTTTGACAGTTAATTCTTTTATTTGATTGACAAAACAGGAGCAGAACCATAGTGTGACCACACAGGTCTAACTTATCTGTACTAAAAAAGGATGCCTTCAGACCCCTGTGAGACCCTGAATCTCATCTGGATAACATGTTCAGAAACCATCGCAGAAAACACTAGACTGAGAATATCAGCCTGTTGAAACTCCCTAGAAACAGAGCCGTTTTGGATGTAGCAGAGATTGAGTACAATCTGGGGCAATGATGTTTGCCTTCTTTCACAAGTGGGTCCAGTTCTTGTTTTTTCCATTGAACTCAAGAGACATTGTTCCAAATATCCAGCTAAACAATATGTGATCGATCTGTGATCCAAGGGGTTAATAGAAGCCAGTGATGATCTTTATTTGTCTGAAGACAAATTCTGCTTTTTCTTTAGAACAAGAATCTCCGTATTTTTCATGGAGAAACATTGGGAAAATGTACTTCCATAGTGTCTTGCTTTAAATACTGCTTGAAAATATCCTGAGGTATAAAGAAGTCTTCCATCATTAGTGTAATAAAGTAACTCCTTTGAGATCATTGTATGTGAATATTAAAATGCCCTTTTTTCATATTTTTTAATGACAGGATAGAGGAAGGAAATGCTCTGTACTTTATTCCTTGCAAACCACTTTGGAATCTATGGATTTACAGAGCTATTGCAGAGCTGAGTATTACTATTATCATTGTGGATTGCTAGCAGGGATGATATTATGGAACTTATCTTTTTTTAATGATGGTGTACTCAATTACTATCTATTCTGGTCTTTCTCCTTGATGTGTTTCTATTTCTGTATATTTTTTAAAGGAAGGTGGGGGTCTCAGGAAAGGGAGAGGCATTTTCCCCGGTAAATCAATTAACTTCTCCAATCCAGCAAACTGTGAAAAAGTACAATAACTCTCTTTAAATGTTCCATTAGGGCCCAGTAACAGCTCATTAGATTATACAAGGTATGTGTAATTGCCCAGAAAAGATGCACTACCTTCCTGCAATGCTTAATTTAATCTCCACTCTTTACATACAACTATAACCACCCACTAAACAAGATTCATGGCCTCATGCCCAATGGTATGCATTTATGAGTGTGTTTTATACACAAGTATGTGTTCAAAATTCAGAACTGGTGAGGCTTTATTTCCAGATGCCTGCTATAATCTTACGAAATTAGGCTGCAGAGGACAGACATTTTCCATGCAGAACATATTCAAGTTGATTGGAATTCCCTCACTGTATTTTGTCTTTGCTGCATAAAGGGACTTTCCAGCCAGCACTCAAGCCCCACGTCATGTGAAGTCCTGAAGACACAAAGCTCTCCTGGTAAAGTTCATAAATCTATGAAAACAAGATGTCTGTTATATGAATAATGCATAATATATTATGCCCGAGCACCCCAGAGTCTTTAGCACCAGGGCAGTTCATAACCCTATGCTTGGTAGTTACAACACTTCCTAACCCCTGCTATCATCTGAAAAGGATTGCTAGGATAAATTCTGGGTTTTCTCATATTATAAAGTCTTTCTTCATTTTCAGGTTGAATTGGGATAACAGGCAGTATCTTATTTTACTACTTCCAGTTTCTTGCAAATATTTCTGGCAGATGCAGTATGGCAAAAAAAAAGAGGTGAAATGCTGAAGACCAGCACTGCTACTGGTACCTCAAGGATGGAAAAAACATGAGATATAAGGAAAAATCTCATGGAAACAGAGAAGGACTTGGGGGTGCTGGTCAATGAAAAAATGAACATGAGCCGGCAGTGTGGGCTTGCAGCCCAGAAAGCCAACTGTATCCTGGGCTGCACCAAATGGAGCATGACCAGCAGGTCAAAGGAAGTGATCCTGCCCCTCTACTCTGCTCCCCTGAGACCTCACTTGGAGTATTGTGTGCAATTCTAGTGTCCTCAACATAAAAAGGACATGGAACTCTTGGAACAAGTCCAAAGGAAGGGCACAAGGATGATGAGGGGACTGGAGCACCTCCCATATGAAGATAGGATGAGAAAGTTGGGGCTGTTCAGCCTGGAGAAGAGAAGGCTGAATGGAGACCTCATAGCAGCCTTCCAGTATCCAAAAGTGGCCTATAGGGATGCTGGGGAGGGACTCTTCATGAGGGACTGTAGTGATAGGACAAGGCGTAACAGGTTCAAACTTAAGCAGGGGAAGTTTAGGTTGGATATAAGGAGGAAGCTTTTTAAAGCAAGGGTGGTGAGGCACTGGAATGTGTTGCCCAGGGAAGTTGTGAATGCTCCATTTCTGATGGTCTTCAAGGCCGAGTTGGACATCACCTTGGGTGTCATGGTTTAGTGTGAGGTGTCCCCACCCATGGCAGGAGGGTTGGAGCTAGATGATCTTAACGTCCTTTCCAAGCTTAACTATTCTATGATTGTATAATTCTGGAGCTCCAATCTTGCTGTAGGGATCTAGAACATCCAACTGCTTTAAGGGTATGCAGGAGGGATTATCAGGCCTAGAGTTCAACCTGGCCTAATGACACAATCACTACTCATTGCATTATTAAAGTCTTCCATAGTTCTGAAGGACTCGTATTTGAGATTTGCAGTACATCAACACAACAAAGTATAATCATAGAATCTCAGAATAGTTAGGGTTGGAAAGGACCTTAAGATCATCAAGTTCCAACCCCCCTGCCATGGGCAGGGACACCTGATACTAGACCATGCTGCACAAGGCTCTGTCCAACCTGACCTTGAACTTCTATGGATAGGTAGGGATCTTCGGTATGCTGACCCAATATTACAAAGCCTACCTCATCTGTTATTAAAGGAGAGCCCTATTCCTAGATATTTCACAGAAAAGCCTGTTTTCCTGTGACTGATCGCTCAAATAAAGGGGAAACAGCTAAATCTTAGGAGCCGCTTCCTGCAAGATTTAGGTGTTGAACTATTTTTATGGTTTAAGCATCTACAACTCAGGCAGTTTTGCTCACTCACTCCTCCTTCTTCCCCTAGTCCCGGGGGGATGGGAAGGAGAATTGAAAGAATGCAACTCCCACAGGTTGAGATAAGAACAGTTTAGTTACTAAAGTATAACACAAAACCACTACTGCTACCACCAATAATAATTGGCAAATACAAGGGAAAAGAACACAACTGCTCACCACCGATACCCAGCCAAATCAAGCAGCGCACCCCCACCCCTCTGGGTGTCTGTCCTCTGTTTTTAAAACCTGGGCATGATGTGCTGTGGTATGGGATAACTCTTTGGTCAGTGTGGACTAGGCGTCCTTCTCTGCTTCCTTCCGGTTTCCCCTCCTCCCTGGTGGAGCATGAGACTCAGAAAGTCCTTGGTCAGACCAAAGCATTACCAAGCAGTAACTGAAAACACTGCTGTTATCAGCACTGCTCCCAGGCCCAAAGTCAAAACCACAGCACTGCACTAGCTACCAAGAAGGAAAAAAATGACTGCTGCTGATGAACCTATGACAACTATTTAATTTCTTTTTAAGTAAACATATTCTATTAAAAAGAAACCTCCTCCCAAACCTCTTTCATATTTTCTGGTAACTAAAATGCTTTACTCCATGTTTTCCCCTTACTGATAGAAAGCCATTTTTCTTTTTGTGCCAGACTGCACAGCACATCAATCCTTATTTGCAGCTCTCATGATTTCCAGACTATTGGGTTATAACAAACAAATAGAGGTTTCAAGTGCTTCCTGATGTAAAGTCTGTTGGACAGACATTGATTTTGTTGGGACTAAGAATGTTTAAAATGGCACTGGGGCAGAAAATACAGTACTTTTTAAAGTGGCATGGTAGGAATGTATCAGCCATACAAATGGGAAAGGGGAATTAAAACAGGCCAGAGAGCATTGTCTTACTCTCCACAATAACAATTCTATAGAGGATTAAAGCCTTGCTATGATTTATCATGCAGTGATGGAGGTGCCGTGAAATGTTTCTTCTAGATGGCTGAGATCTGCTAAAACAAAGCCAGGCACCTGAACAGTGCTGCACACTCTTATACTAAAAAAAAACACAGTCCATTTGGACCTGGAATAAAAATGAACACTTTCCCAGGCCCTAGTTGTGAATATATTTGGATATGCTCCATCACTGGCTGTGTTCAAGGCCGGGTTGGACAGAGCCTTGAGTGGCATGGTTTAGTAGGAAGTGTCCTTGCCCATGGCAGGGGGATTGGAACTGAATGATCTTAAGGTCCTTTCCAACCCGAACAATTCTATGATTCTATATCTCTGACATTTTGCTTTAAATGTTCTATATTGAGAGGTGAGACATAAGAAGAAGGCTGCCTTACAGACTGTTATTGTTCTATTTGAGAACTCAAAAATTTCATGTAGTTCAGTGAGTATTTTGCTTTGCTTCCCTATTCAAGCTGAAAATATAGAACAAGGGGGAACTATACTGAAATAGACACATTAAATGAACAGGCTTTCATGTTAAGTAGTACCACAAAACGAGCTTCCTGGTTTTAAAAAAACCTTTTTGTTTGACTCCGATAGAAACATCTGGGGCTAGTGCTGTTCTAGAATTGAAAAGTCTTTAAGTAAATTTTGGAAAGAAAAGTCACTGCAGAAGTAAATCACCAAAGAACTTCATTGTGAAAGTTATTCCTGCTTTCCTGTATTCTCCTCCTCCTTCTCCTCCCACTCTTCCCCTTTTTATTCCTCCTTTTAATCTTACACTTTTTCGTTCGCTCTTTCTCTTAATCACTACCAGTATCTGCAACATCAGCACAGAACTTTATTTCCAAACTAATATGCAACAAAAAAAAAACCGCTCTGTTATTGTTTGGAAGATAATGCACAAACTCACATGCCAAAATCCCAACCAAACCAAAAAGATTTGGTAAAAATTCACACAGGAAAAGACAGGGAGGCTTGGTTCTTGCCAGTTCCAGACTCATATTTTCCTGCTTTTCTTTCACCTCTTCTACATGATGCAACAAAAACACTGAGACCAGTAAACTAGTGTGTAGTTTTGAATCAGTCTTTACATGTATTTTGAACTCAATTCCTTAAGGCTGCACAAGAAGAGATAGACGTTACACTCATCTACATGGAAAGCTTCTATAATTCTTTGCTTTAACACTCTTTTAATTTATGCATAAGAAGTCCTTGGAATACCATCCCACGAGGCTATCAGGGAATTTCCATGAGTACCCTCATAGTGGTCTTTCAGATGACCACTGCTGTCCTGTGATGAAGCATCCATGATACCCCTGTGCTGTAAAATGCAGTCTTATATAGAGATCTTGCCTGGTAGGAATCTGAAAATTTAGGTAACATATGCAGTAAGGTACAGGAGGTGTCTGGTTTTGTTTGATTTGGTATATTTTGGTCTTTTATTTCCCAGATGTGATGGCTTTACAGGGTTTATTAACAGAATTGCAGCATCTGTAAACTGTGTTGTTACCATGTTTTTGTCCTTTGCATTCTTGGTCCTGGAGATAGTTAAGTATAACCAGTTCTGACTTCACTGAACAGTGAAGATACAAACTGTTTCAGGAAAGCATCCCTTCTTCAGTACACATTGAAGTACACTTTTTAAAGATAACATAATCAGGCAAAAGCCTAATTGGAAATTTTTGCATAAATACTATGACAAGTTTGTTTTCTTATAAGAGAGTTTTTAATTTAGTAATTTAAGTAGCTTAGATATATTTATATATATTATATATTATTTTATGTAGATTTATAGGTTGGTGGTTAGATAGGTAGGTAGATAGATTTACAAATTGATATTATTCTACCACTATAGATTAATCTAACTCCCACACAACTTTGTTTAAAGACCAAGGCTATTCTGCCAACGCCTTGACAGTTTGATACTGGTTACCAAAATCACTCATAAGATAACTTATGAACCTGGAGAAATATAAATCTAGTATCCTGCAATGGATATTAGCAGCACTGCTTCACTCCAGTCCAACCCTCATCAGAAGTAATCAAGCAGAGCAATGAAGAGATTGTTCTCTGTAAGACAAGCGACAAGCAATCTCCGAAGCAAATTTATATTTCAATACTTGGTATGAAAACACAATGACACACAAAAAAAGAGAAATATTGGGAGCATCGTGGTGGCAAATTAGGAATTAAATGATGGTGAGAAATGGGAACTGACAAAATTTAAATGAAACTTTAAATATGGGTTTATTTACTGCAAGAGGTATTTGAACCTAAATCACTGCTTTCATCTTATCTGCCATCCCCCTCCCTTGGAAAATGTTTCAGAGTGACATTTTCCAGCTCTATGAGAGCATGAAAGTTTAAAGCTATGTGTGTACAGGAGAAAGTTATTATTTGTATTTGACTAAAGTCTTCTATAAAACCTCAGCATTTTGTTGTTCACTAAACTGTGAATAAGTGATGAATTTTTTCTTCTTCTTTTTTTTTTTTTGTTATTTTTTTTCTTGGCCGAAGATAAAGCCCCAAACCTGATGACTTGGAATATTCTGTAACCTAGGATGAATGGAGAGATGATCAAAGTATCCTACAGAAGCAGTTTTAACACTTCCTGAAACTTGTAACATTTTTACGTAATAAGTCCTATCATCTACTACTAATAATACTAATACAAGCACTTAAGGTAATAATAACCCAAATTTAATAACAAGGCAGCAATAGCAGTTCTCTCTGTGTATGTGTTCAAACCACTTTATGTGCATTATATAGTCATGGATCATTTGATAGTGCCTCAGGGAAAATCATATGGCAAATGTTGTATAAGTAGTATCTCAAAGTGTTGAACCCGTTCCCTCTGAGCTGATGCCACTTTCAGCTCATATTGCAGCTTAACTGGTAAAAAATACAAGAAAAAGGAATTCTAAGTGGGACTTGTATTACTTTGACTTGATGTACATTTGCAATTCATGCACATAATTAGGGAGCAAAAATGCCACAGGTGACCCTTATTGCATCAGAAATTCAGATATTGCAATGTTGAAAGTGAAGCCCTTGCACTATTACTCTCCAATGAGCCAAGTATCATACTGCAGATCATACTAAAACACATTGTTCCAAATGTAGAAGACCTTTAAGATGATTAACTCACCATTTGTGACAAGAAAGACACACACACAAAAAATCCAAGCACCAAATAAATCATTTGAACTGGGATTTCATGATTAGTTTGGTGTAGGTAACCTGTTGCACAGATTGGGGAGCTCTATTATGACAAAGCACATCAGCATTTCTGGGGCTGCTTTAGGTGACAACCCTGAAGTAAGATCCTTTGAGGACATCTTAAGAAATAAAAATTCTTCTTTTAGCATCAGTGGAAAGCAGAGAGTTAAATCACTAAATAATTTCAAGAATGCAGCCCAGGACTCCCAGCCTTGTGCTCCATACATCAATCACAAGAACTAGATACTTAAGTCAGTTCAATTATTCCCACTGATGTCCTTGAGCTTGATTAAGATCTGAGTTATGACTTCACATATTGTATGCTCAGGGGGAGAATTAAAACAATCAAGACCTGGACCATACTTCTAACTGTAGCTTAGCATCAGTGAATCCAGTGTAGAGGAAGAACCAAAATAAGGCTATGAGTAAGGTATTCTGTTCAGCTTTTTCTCATTATAGCCAAAATGAACTAGAAGTTCTCTATCTCTACTGTACTGAGTGCATTTGTTTTCTTTCTCTCTGCAGTTTGGACCAAGTGCTCATTTTAGTTTCTTCTTGCATGTAGATGAGGGCACAGAGGATAAATCAAAAGATGATAATGCAGTTGTGACTTGCTGACTGTCTTAACACACCCTCTGTGTTTTAATTCAACTAAACCTCACATTTTCTGAATGGCTGCAAATATGGTATCTCTCCAGTCCAGCCATATTCCAGCAAAGTTAAATGTGTGGGTTTTTTCCCGTATTAACCTGAAGAGAATACCTTGGAATTAGCTTAGGGTTCCAAGAAACTTCATCCATATGTGGAGTGGAATTCAAGCACCTACACTGAAATGTCTAGAGGCATCTTAAAAACCCTCGATATCTGCTAGTATGGTATATCTGATATATGCTAACATGGAAACTGTGGGAAGCCTGCACTACACTGAGTAAGCAAATGGATATCAGGCTGAGATGCTTCAAATGGCACCAGAAACCAATGCTGAAGCACTCAAGTCTCTTTCCTGGAGGAGCAGAGCCACAGAATATACATTTCTAGCTACCTAAGCAAAAGCAGACATTGAACAAATATTTTCAGTAAAACTGTGGCAGAGTATGCTCTGTGTGTTCTGTGAGAGTCACAGCAGGCATGCATTTAATGAAGCTCACAACATTGCTATTGAAGGTATTCATTTGGAAAGTGGCTAAAGCAAGATGATGGGGAAAGACTTAATTCCCTGAAAGCTAAATAACAATGGGAAATGTGACCAGAGTTTTGTGTCGTGGTTTCAGGCATAAATCAATCTGCCTGCCCACTCACTCCTCCCAGCCTTCTTCTCCCCCACTTCGGGGGG
>JASSUY010024552.1:0-25127 GCA_032466535.1 Forpus xanthops
ATGCTCCATCACTGGCAGTGTTCAAGGCTGGGTTGGACATAGCCTTGGGTGTCATGGTTTAGTGGGAGGTGTCCCTGCCCATGGTGGGGGGGTTTGGAAGTAGATGATCTTAAGGTCCTTTCCAACCCTAACTATTCTGTGAGTCTATGATTCTAAATAAATAGATGGAAAAATTAATCTAGTTTTAAATGCTCTATCTACTGACCCCATTATTTCCACTGACCTTTTAATTGCCTGAAAATCTGAAATTTTTGTTTTGGATTTTTTTCCCACACAACACTTCTATATTCTTAAAGCAAAACAGAGAGTCCTAGTATCACCACTTACCTATTTTATTGTAGATCATGTAAAAAAAAAGAATATTTTCAGTCAAGTATTACATAAAGAGTGAAACTTCTGTGATATCAATAAAGTTGACTAGCATAACATACCTCATTTAGTATCTGAGCTGCATTTTTCACTCTAATCAAATCTGGTGTATCTTCAAACACTGTCATTCCTTTTCCTTTCATCCCTTCTTCCAAATCTTTTCTGTACTCTTTCTAAGAAAAAGAGAGAGTTCTCCACTTACAATTGTGCACAAGATCTTGAAAAGAAATGTCACTTATTAAATATCTGAAGGGTCTCTTTGAAACTTCTATGAAATATGAATTAGCTGAAGTACACTCTCCAAAGTTAAAACAGAATAGAAAATTATGAAATGTAAGCATACAACGTTGAAAAAGTGAAAAGACTTTAACATCACCACATATTTTCCTGTTGTGGTCTTGGAAAATGGTCTCCTATACAGTGCTAGCACATTGCTTAGGGGCTTCAGCTGCCTCTCTATGGCCATTTTAACTGCAATAGCATTTGCTTTTACAGACTAATATATGCTGCATAATATATGCAGTTTTTACCTCTGTTCCACTAATGGTATCACAATCAGGATGGATAGCCTGAACATTATACTAGGACCTGTTAAAACCACTACTTAATAAACTGTAATATAGACTCAGAATTCTCCACAGTGAAAAAGCAAAAGAATAAGCTGGAACACAGCTGATACTATAAAAAAATAAAATAAAAAAAAAAACAAATAATTAATTTTTAAGAACTCCAGGTTCACCTTCTTGTTTAAGTTTGATTATGAAGCTTCACACAAAAATACTAAGCTACATCTCTGACTACAAAGAAATACACCATTTTGCTGAATCTTAAAAGAATAATTAAACCTATGTAATCTTTGGGTTTGTTCTTCCTTGAATGTGGATATAAACTCAAATGGAATTCATGCAGTTATGCATTAAAATAACGTTTCCATTTTCTCATATTTTTCCCCTCTGGCTTAACAAGCATAGTTTAGTCTCTAAGTAATGAGTCATAAGACTTGTGGAGCTAAGAATTACGGAACATCTTAATGCATGTAGGACTATGGAGGGAAAATACATCAAAATTTTCAAAGATGAACATCTACAACTATGCTTGACCTTACCACTTCTGCTCACATTCAGCATGCAGCAAGATTAACTCAACGAAAGGCAAGCATTTGCATTTTCCCTATTCAGTAAGCATACATGTCATGTATGTACAGAACAGTACTGCATAAACCATATCTAGGTAGAGACTTGTCTACATGGCAGACAAGCTGATCAGAATAAATTATTTATTAGAGGTTGAATAATAAAGAAATATCTGAAAAGAAAATCTTTGCCCATATGAAATCTAGCTTAGACTAGGATAAGTTATTTAAAGAACAAGGAACAAAGTTTAAGAGGTTTTAATTCTGGCATCCTCAATTGGTTCTTCAGTAAAAAAATAAATTCTTAATACAATATGTATAAACAAGGTACTGTTGGCTCCCAAATTCAAATGAAGGATATATAGCAGCCCTGATATTTCCAACTATGAATTTTGCTGATACATTTACTTCTGCTTTTGGTCAAATAATAAGCTTCATCTATAGAACCATCTAATACTCAAAACCTAACATGAAGACAGCTCTGAATTATATAAAACTATTAAAGTTATAAGGATCCTCAGTTATGAAAAAAAAAAAAAAGTGGCTTAATTTATAATGCCACACACAACTGAAGAACACTGGACAAATTTTAAAGAAATAAGCATTGCAGAAAAACTGCATCTCCTAACAAAATTTCCTTAAAGCAAATTATGCAATAGCACAGCTATATTATGGAATTTTGGTCTCCTTTATTTTCACCCATAACATGTATGATAGATAATAATTTCAATTAAATTAGTTAAAAGTGGCTATACACAGCTCAAGACATCTATATAACCACAAAAGACTATCATAAACCTGAAATAATTACACAAAAGGAAAAACTGCTACCTGGGTGCCAAGAAAAATCCTCTTTTCTACCCCTTCATCTATCTGGAAAGAAAACTCCAGACCTTCTCCAAACTCTATCACGCAGATGTCATATGCAGCATGCCTGGAAGGTCACCAAATTTGGGCTATTTGAGCCAGGGGAGGAATAAATTCCAAAACTGAAGCCCTCAGAGGGAATGTCCTGCAAACACTCAATTTGCTATGGTGTCATCTGATTTGTTCATTTAACTCTATTTTTCTGGTTTAGGTGTACTAGGCTTTACCATTTCCTTATGTACAAAAGGAAATCTCAAGAAGCTTTGATTCTCATTACAGGACTAATCGGAATATAAAATGGCATGCAGTGATTTTTACTCATGAAGTCACTTTTGTATTTAGCTATCAAGCTAACTGTGAGTTTTCTGCACTAAGTAGCTTGTAGTGATGCCACTTCATTGCTCATTTGCAACTTAACAACAACAAAGAAAAGCAATAAAAATCCTCTACCTCTTTCAGAAAGTTAGTGACTTGTTTTATATGCAAGAACTCTGGGGTCTTGTCTAAATCCATTGACGGTTTTCCCTTGATCCCTTCTTCAAAATCTTTGCGATACATTTTCTATTGAAGCAAAAACAACAATTAGAGGAAGATATACGTGCATTTCCAAGCATATTTCAGAAAGAACTCTGCAAACAGACACAGAAATGAGCCATGCCATAAATTACTGCATTAATAAGCAACTTTATGACTCATTTCATTTCTTAGATTATCTATACAAAACATATAATTTAGACAAAAATACATATGTATAACATTTCCAATGAGAATGTTTAACCTGACTTATGAAAGAAATACTTTGCTTCATAGAGAAAAGACAAATGGCACACAAAGTAATGGTTTAAACACAGAAAACTTTCTACCAAGAGGATGAAATCATCTATTTTTCATGAAACACAGCAGAAAGAATGGAATCAAACTGCAGCAACACAGACACAGGAAAACGCTCCTTTAGGATGGATGGTGAAGCACCGGATTAGGTAGCCAGGGAGGTCACAAAACCTCCCAGGCTATCTAATTCGAAGTTTTTATTAAAAAGTTAGAAAAAAGTGGCTTGACATAGAATAGCCAGTCCTGCTCTGCATCCTGGCACAGTTGTCCCCCCTTGCTAAGCTCCCTAGAGTGAACACCCAGGAGCACATTTCAGTTACGGCATGGGGTCAGACTGGCCTGTTTGGCTTCACTCGCTCCCATCTAAAAAACTCTCCCTCATTAAAGATAGAATTAAAGGCAAAAGGTACAAAATTTAGCAATCTCTGACATACATGACCTCTTGAGCTTCCTCTCAACTAAATTATGCTGCTTGCAATTTGCATCTAGTTTTAGAAATATTGTGGCTTTTTAAGAAAAAGAGTATTTGAAGAACTAAGCTACAGAATAAGAAAACTACTCCATACTAATTCTACCATATCCTCAATGTATAAAATCTTTACCTTCTGCTACATCTGTTTCTTTAACCTGAGAACAAGATGCCATTAGCCTCTCTGTTGAACTAAATTTTACCAGTTCAAGCACACATTTTTACTAACCTCACTTTGCATCTTTTGAGCTTCCTTTGAAACTTGATACATTGGTGTATCCACAAACTCCAGCATTGATCTGCCTTTAGATTTTTCATAATTCTCTTTGTACTTGACCTAGGAAAATGAAAATAAAGGCTGTTAACAGTTGAGAGAATGCAAGATCTGATTGTTTGCTGTGGTGGCAGACAGTCTTAGCCATACCCCTTAGAGGTTTGGAGTCAGAAGAATCCTCCCCAGTTTAACCTGCTGGAGAAATAGACAAGGAAACTTTTTCTGGATTTATTTATTCCTTGGCTTAAAAATATCAGACCTAAAAATGGTAAATGTTGAAGACAGCAGAGGTGAGGAGCATCAATCACAACCTTTAAACTAATTGTATGATTTTGGCTGAATGACCTATATCTAGACAGTTGGCATTTTTTTAATATGTTCCCTTGTCATGTTTGCATTAAACACCACATTTACTGTAACAACAACAAAATCTGTTTCACAGCCACAGTCCAGAGGTCTCTCTTTCAGGCTCAGGAGCACCACTTTGAAATGCACTTTTATTTGAACCTGTGGGAAGGAAAAGGGAATTAATGCCTTGATAGAGAGCAGTCTTGCACCAGTATTCCCCTCACAGCTACCAGTGACCATGACATTAAAGCTAGTAGCAAAATCCCATTGAAGAACACAGGGTTATTACACCCACATGCAATTTTATGCTAATGCACAAAGCAAATATGCTTTGTTTGGAAACCTGGAGAAGACTTCTGAATTCATTCATTCACGCTCTTTTGACTAAGATTGGCAAATCTCAAATTAAACAGTGCACTGTAGGACAGAATATTCTATGCAAGCCATAAAGGAAAGCAAACTCTACAAACCAAAATATGATATTCAGAATGAATAATATCATTTTATTTTATTTGTCTCTATAAAAATAGTGATGTCTGTATTTGAGAACAGTGATAAGAAACTCTTTCCCACTCAGGCTTACACACTAGATTTGGGTCCTGGAAATACAAGCTCCACTCTCTTTATGGTGCTTCTGATTGAATAAGCAGTGCACATCACTGTAATCTGTCATGCAGGTTTGTGCCTGATTTAATCTGTATTAGAATGCTGCATTTTTATCTTTGCAACATGTATTTATGCTTGTGTATATCTGTTTGAAGCACTGCGCTTTGTGATGGATTTGCTCGGCTGTATCCAGGGTGAAATCATAAAAGCCCTTGCTTTGATTAAATGATTTCCTATATTCATACTGAAAGAAAAGCTATCCAAGAATGTTTTCACAAACAAAATCAAAAGGTTTTGCAATTTAAATGCCATTTTAAATAACTAAGGGAGAAACAGCATTAAAGAAACTGTATATTAGGCCTCAAAAGTTCTATCGCTAAATTTAAAATTAAAATATTGTGATGAAATGCAAAAAAGGGTATGATCAAAAAAAAAAACCCCAAAACTCTGGTCAGTTCCTATAAAAATGCTTGTCTTCCTCATCCAAAGTCAAATGCCTATGTTTGCAAGAAAATAATCCTTATTTATATTTGAAGTGCAAAAGAACTCATATGATGGTCTGGGTTTGCCTCCTAGTGGAAGTCATTCTAAACGTCTCACACCAAAATCACTTCTTCAGTGGAAGCAAACAAAAAATTATCTCCATCTACAGATTCTGATTTCATACTTTTGCTCTATTCCCCAAATAATGGAATAAAATTAGGAAAAAAACTCTGTAAAATCAAATGAGGTAAATCACACAACCTTTTGCTACACTAAATCACAGGCACCAGAGCCAGCCTCTTATGTCCTATTTATTCACCCTGTTCCATAAAATTAAACACATCTACGTTCCTTTTTTTTTTCTTAATCCTGTAGTTCATGAGCATCTCAAAGTCTTTAAAATAGGGACAGATAAAAATTGTGCAAAAAAAAAATAAACTAGCTGTTGTATACACATCAAAGTTTTAAATTTCGTGCCTCTATCATTCATGCCAAGGAGAATGTATATCTGCTGTAGTTTAATCCCAACTGGCAACTAAGCACCACACTCACTCTCTCCCCATGGGATAGGGGAGAGAATAAGAAGCTGAAAAGAAAACTTGCAGGTTGAGATAAGGTCAATAAAATAAATAAATAAAATAAAATACTGTAATGAAAAGAAAAATAACAGAAAGATATAAATTAAGCGATGCAAATGAAAAACAACTTCACACCACCAACAGCCCAGCTTGTTCTCAAGAAGAAACCCCCCCTCCCTCCGCCAGCTCTGCCCCTAGTTTATATGCTGAGCATGACATCATATGGTATGGAATATCCCTTGGGTCAGTGGGGGTCAGCTGTTCTGGCTGGGTCCCTCCCAGCTTTCTTGTGCATCCACAGCCTGCTCGCTGGCAGGGTAAAGTAAGAAGCTGACCAATCCCTGACTTAATGTAAATACTGCTCATCAACAACTAAAACATCAGTGTGTTATCAACATCATTCTCATCCTAAATCTAAAATACAGCACTATATCAGCTACTAGGAAGAAAATTAACTGTCCCAGCCTAAACAGGGATAATACCATATGAGGGGAAAGCTCCAGCTTGTGAACTCTTTCCTTCATCAAAAAAATGAAAACAGGATAAGTTCTATCTGTCAAAATCAGTCTATGGGTGTCCAGATATGCCCATCAAGCTTTCCTCATAACTGCTGGAATTTATTCTGATGGAAGCTGATGTGTATAACAGCTCTGCATTGCTGTTATACAGGAATACTATTTGCATATAATATATGTTTCATAAAGTTGCACAAACTTCTACACTCTAGGTCAATCAGCAAACCAACTCAATCAACCATATTAGTTTATGGTTTAATTAACCACATAGTCCAATGTGTTACACTAGGGCAGGAGATTTGATATGAGCTGTGGAGAGACAAGGAGGACACAAAGATGGTCTTGGAAAAACATGTAGGCCAAGCTAAAAATCAAAAAGATTACATGGGGAGGTCAAATCTAAAAAGGATTTTGAAAACAGGATTTGTGCAGAAGACAAGTAGCTAGTGGAGACCTTAGGGATTGGCAAAGCATTTTACTTCCTGCTCACAGCAGGAAGAAATGCCCACCATCATCTGGACGATGCAAAAATCAGAACCTCAGTATTTAGAGTCCTCAGAAGAAAGCATAGACAATATGAATCAACCCTTTCTGAGCAACAGAATGAAGTAAATCTTGCAAGAAGTGAGCTGCCTTAAGGGAAAGTCCATGTTTCTATCTCATTAGAGATAAGATGACAAAATGATGAAGTTCATTCCCAGGGTCTTCATTTAATTAGCAAGAAGAATGCCAACCTTACCTTACATTGAAGGAAACTAGAATTAGGCCAAAATGTCATGAAGAATGCAGGAAGTGAAAGCTATCAATTCATTTATTACCCATACAAAAGGGGATAGTCAGTTCCCAAATCCAAAACAGACAAAAAGCAAGCTTCAATTAATGAAAAAGCAGCACAAAAAAACCAAGCACAGATGGGAAGGCTGAATTACTTTGATTACTTCAGGCATAATCTTCATAAGCAGGCACTGACTCAGAAGACAACCTAGTATGATCCTAGTCATTAGGGCTAACTCTGTGTGTGAAACATTCACCTCCTGCAGACTGTGAGTAGCCTTCCTTCACAACACCACCCACTCACACCTTTCCACAGCAGTTCTGCGTCCCTCCTGTGGTTTCTGGAGTAAAGACAAGTGCAGCTAACCAGCTTATACACATGCTGTATAGATATTTTGGGAGTGGGAGAGAAGCTTCAGCATAGCACGGAAGCCAGGGGTTTCCCATCTCTTCCTCCTCATTTCAACCCCAGTCACAACTCTATGTCAGACCACCAGCCCCACCAAGGGGCATGTCTTGTTATGTGGCAGAATGGAGTATGTGCCTATTTTCTGATTCAGTTCAGGACACCTCAGACATTTAAGAGGGGAAAAAAGGTTTAGACAGAGAAGGTCTAAAGGAAGCTAGCACTCGAGTGGTTGTTTATGGCAGAAGTCAAAATATTAAACTAGCGTAATGGTCACTTCTGTACAGAGACTTGCAGATGAAAGCAGTAAGTAAAATCTTAGGCAAAATGAGATTCACAAGGAAAAAAAGTATCTTATCAAATTAAGAAGTGGACAAGGTTTCACAAGAAATGCTCAAGTACCAGAAGGCTGTGTGATTCGTACCCAGCATATTAGTTGTTCTAATAAATTAAGCATCTCTTCCTAAAAGCCCTGCTTTCTTCGCTACATCCCCCAACTACTATAGTTACAAATATTTATGTACCCTAAAAGGACATAGATACTACATTTCTTACCAAATATATTTTTTCAGATAATTTTTATAAAGGCAACTTACATTGCTATGTGTGCAACTTACATTGCTATGCGTTTTGCTGATATTTAAAGCATGGTTTAAATATAGCAGGTTAGGCAGATCAGAAGCTGGATCATGTAGGCTTTCCAAATCTTTCTTGTAATTTACCTGGAAAAAGAATTTAAGTTGTGTAAAACAAAAATTAACAAAATAATTCACAGCTTTGTATTACAGTGTGGCTGCTCAGAAAGAGAAAGCATTAAACGCTTGCCTGAACAATCTCTACCAACCACTAGATGGTGGTCATTTACTATTATTTGGAGGACAGGCAAAATCAATAAAAGATTCATTCTGCTGAGCAAGTATTTGAGAAGTACTCAAATTTCTCCTCAAAGAATGACGTTTACAACAAAATCGCAATTTCTATGACTTTTCAGACTATTGACTCTTGTTCTTTTTCTCTTGATTTAGGAATTAAACTAACTGTCCAAATAAAAAAAGTTGCATATAAATCAGTTAAACGGAAGTGCTCCTGTAAATTTTATTTCATACAGATTGCTTTCAGTAAAGATAAGCAATACAGTTATCTATAACAAAAGATAATCACTTAATGAAGTAGTAGAAAATAACTTATCAGCCTACAGTAGGATTAACTATTCTTCTGATAGCTGGATGTCCATCTTTACAGGATGAAAACTAGCCACCTTTACCTATTTTGGATGACAAAACTTTAAACCAGTACCGTTAGTTACTCACACACATGTACCATGCTCTTCACTGATTTAGGCAGACTTCAAATCAACAGTACTCAATTGGGATACCTCTTCTAATATTTATTATTTTGATTAACTTTTTACTAAACATTTAGATTTTTGAAACAATTACATATTCGGTAAGAGCCTTCCCAGAGCCAGGCTCTTCTCTTCCCACTGGATGGTGTCCCACACTTTGGAAATGCCAAACTACAGTAGGCATGCCCCTTGGCTATCTGGCATCATAGCTTCAAAGAACAGCTCACATTTTTAGCATTAGGAACACTGTTATGTTACCAACTCAATAGCATTATCACTCCATATAGATGTTTTCTTCAATCTGGCTCCAGCAGCAGGCACCCATTGCTGAATGTAGTGACTGCTGTACTTTGTAATACCACTCAGAAGATCAACCAGCAAAATACAGTCTAAAAGACAGACACATAAATCTGAGCTGCACATACAACCTCCTTCTACAACCACTGGAGAAATGCCAGCACTTCACTTCCTCCTCTGAAGACTGGAATCTTCAACAGGTCAGAAGAATTGCCCCTATATGTATTTATTTCTTTCCCAAATACAAAGGGACTGAGTACAAGGCAATTAGCTCATAGTAGTCATACCTTCTGAAACACAAAGTTAAGCGGGACAAATCTCATGTAAAATCATTACGAAAAACTCTCCAGGCCCCTGGCAAAGGGCTTTGTCAGAGGCAGAGGAAGAAATGTATAACATGCTGTACCTGCTAGATAAACACACTGTATAGCAGAGGTTGCAGCTCAGAGTAACTGGTAAGATGGAAGAAGAAATTCTGCTTGAGAAAAAATATTAGGTTTTTCACTATGTAAATGCATATAAAATACAAAGCAAATTCACTTACATCACTTGCCAAGGTGGATGCAATCTGTGCTTGCTTGAAGGAAGCACTGTCAAGAGGATTGTACTGATGCCTCTTCATTTCCTTACTGAACTGCTCTTTGTATTTCACCTTCCACCAGAACAAACACAACTAATATTAACATGTAGCACTTAAAGAAAGCACAGAGAATTCAAACTACAAAGGAGCTTATTAAAGGCAATAGCCTTACCATAAATCTTTAAACAGTCAAGATACTTAAAGAAGCCCAGTTTAGCCACACCTGTGACTCTCTCATGCTGGTTTCAAAGTAATTTTTCTCTACCTAAATTTTACTAAAAAAAATAATTTTAATTTGTCATGTGCGATTACTGGTGCTGAAGCATTTATAAAAAGGAAAAAAAAACAAAAACCATGTGACTCACCTGAGTGATCAAACAAACCAGAACTGTTTGACTAGTAATAATAATCTACTGAGAATCATTCAGTTCATAATTAACATAATTAATACGTGTTTAAAGGAAAAAAATTATAAGATTAATAAATTGTAAATCTGGTAAAATAAATCACTTGTAAATTTTTCAACCACTTGAAAGTGGCATATCAGAATCAAACTTCCCACTCAGCCATCTTCCCACCACCAGGTCCATATGTCACTCGCACTGAGTGAGGCTGTCACCAGAGCCCCCAGGTTTATTTGTAATTCTGCCAGAAATTTCCCATGAGACCCCCAAGGAATCTCACTGCAGTACAGTCCCTTCTTGGGGACAATGCCCACCTCATTACAGTGTTAGAAAGCATAATTAAATGACTGCCTGCCGTCACTTTCACTCTCTTTTCTTCTTGTTCAAAAGAAAGAGGGGAAACTACAACACATGTAAGAGGAAATAAGCAATACATAAACGTTGAGGAAATGGTATTGAAAGTAAATAAAACACCAAAAAAAAATCCATAAAACCTGCTGAAGAACTGAATTCAGAATCTGAACATATGAAATCAAATAAATAGCAAATCTCCCTCCTTTGTCCTCCTTATTGTGCATGATCATCAAACATCTGGAGACTTTGCACACATGCCTTGCTTCTTTTCAACAGCTGGGCATCATGCAGAAAAATAAAACTCAGACTGAATTATACTGCTTTTATGAATATTAGTCAGACACCTGATACCTGAGCCTATGCAATATCCATTATAATTTACCACACTCAGCATTAAATAAATACACAGCTTTTTCCTTACTCCTTTTTCTCTATTCCCACAAGAATGTCTGATAAAGTGGTTCAACCACCTCAGTCTCTTTTTTTTTTTTTTTTTTTATCTCAGCTTTAGTTGTGGGGAGAATTTTCTTTTTCCTTTTAAAGTTCTTCTTTGCCTCAAAAGACTCTCAACATGGTTTTGCTTACATAACATCATTCTGCTTAGCCATGATGCCCAGTATTTCATTAATCAGGATGACAAGAAACCAAAACTAAGCCACCCAAACAGACACTAACCATTTATGTTCAAGAACTACATTATGATTCTAGCAGTCCCGTTACTTTTTCAAAGGAAGGAAATTCAAAAACGTTGTTACTTTTAAAGAGAAACTTAATCTGAACTCATGATGAATTCATGAGTCTTTGACACTAACTCTAGAAAAGATTACCTACTGCCTTCTGGTAGATTCATCTGGTTCATATTGTTTGATATTTGCCTTGGCTTTGGATCAAGTGCAAAGGCATATAGTTGAACATACAGAGATATTGCCTTTGTCAAAGGCAAATCGACATTCTATGAAAGCAGTAAAGGAAGAAATCAGTGGGCTTTTCTCTTTTAAAAGATGTATCTAAATCTTGCCTTCTTATAAAAATCAGGTAGTGCTGGAACATGTGCTTCAGAAAGCCTCTGAAACCAGAGATCAAGCTTAGCATGGTAAGCAAAATTATCTTTTACTTCTTGGGCATCAGCTCATATCATGTCACCGTGAACAAGAGTTTAAATATCCAGCTACTGCAGGCTGTATTCTGCTCAGCCAACAAATGGCCACAAACTGTGCATGCAAGCTGATTGTACAAGGCGGTCCTTGATACTCTTCCAAAGTGTGAAAGCATCAGTACTAAAGGGACCTCTCTTCACAACTGGCTTGCCATGTTCCAGCTGCAGCCATTTCATGCCATCTTTTGAAAGGTTATTTTAGCAATACATTTCAATCTAGAGATTTCAGTAATAAATCCTTGGTAGTGTCATTTCAGATCACACCACTACTATTGAAGGAAAGACAGGAGGCAGTAAACCCAGCCTTCAGAGGGCTGTGTCTCCTGATGTCAATGTATAGGAGGGCCCCAAATTTAAGGAAACTGACAACCAATTCAACTGTAAATGTTCCTGTTGGACTAAAGGATATCTCAGTACCTCTAGGCCCTACTGCCTCATCTGCCTTTGCTCTCCTCCCCAACATCATCACACATGTCACTCCGGCACAAAATGGAGACCGCACAATAATATCAGATCACCCTGGCAGTATCTCAAGAGCACTTCCAGCAGTAATTTAACTCTGATGTGTCATAGGGGATTCATAGAATTGAAAGTTACACACCCATTCACTTTCTCTTTTATCAGTATTTTCCTGTTTCTTTTTTCCTTTTGAAAGAAAGCGTAGGGTGGCAGAGGGCGAAGACAGAAGAGCAAGCCCATAGATGAGTCACTGTGAAATAACTCACACAGTATTTATCCTTCTTTTGAACAGGAGAAAGTTACGATTGCAATTTAAAGGGGAAAAATAAGCCTGAGAGAAAGGCTTATGATTAAAAACAAGGCAGAAAAATACTTCATCAGTGATTTCTAAAACATCCAAAAGGGGGAGGTCTTAACAACACTGAAACATAGCAGAAGAGCACATAAAAAGCCAGTGTAGAAATGACATTTGTTAATGGAAGCTTATCTACAAATTTCATTATTAACCAAAATCTTGATTTTAATGAGAGTTTAAAAGATGGCTACTTAATTACCATCTTAATCAAAGTCTTGAGTTTATTTTTTTTGAGAGTATGTAGTAGGGATTAATTTAAAAGAAATGTGTGGAGGTTGCTCTCTAATTATTGCTGAAGGAAGAGCAAACTTTGCAGGCTTTTAACACAATATCCCTGAAAAACCAAACTGGAATTAAATAAGGCATGGGTAAACAAACTTCTCATCAGCCTTGCACAAAACCGATAAAAGTCAGAATTGCAGCTGGACAGAGTAGTGTCTTTTGAAGCTTTGCAGCAACATTCCTAAATCAATTCTGTAGTTCAAAGCTGTTCACACAGGGAGTGTTCAGTTTCAGAAGTGGATGACATCACCCACTGTTCAGATTTACAAAGAACCTACAAAAATGGAAGCATTCAACCACTGGGATCCCAGGACGAAGCAGACACTTTCAGCTAAATATTTCCTCACGAACATATAAAAACATATTAAAAATAAAAAAAAATAAAATCAAACAAACCTGTCAGAGCAAACAGATATTGAAGAAAATCTTACATCAACAAAGAGCTAAATTAAAATATGTGTTGCTAAAAGCATTATCAGAGCTTAAGGCAAAGACAGACAGGGAAAATCCTAGGCTCTTTGTGTTGTTACTAACAATCTCAGACAAGGTACATTTGAAAAATATTCTGCCTCCAACAATTTTACCTCTGAAACAATAAGCACCAGATCCAGCATTAAATACAAGCATCCAAAATTTTCATCAGAAAACCAATTACTGGACACCATAAGGAAAATACCTCATATCCGAAGTTCTTTGAAAGCGCTAATAAAATGCATTAGAAGACATAAAAAAGAACTTGTTTTTATAAGAAATACAAAAAATAACCCAAATTATACAATGTACATTCAGTAAATTGACAAGCTTCAAGTTTTCACAAGGGCTAACACAGTTTCTGTTTTAAATTTGGTTTAAAATCAACAGAAAGGGGTTACCACGTGCTGTGGGTAAATATACTAGTCCTGGGAGCTATTATTTTTGCTGCTGCTGTTGTCAAAAGCGTTGTTAAATAAAACCTTCAAAAAAAAAAAAAAAGAAGAAAAAGGAGAAAGAGCGGAGAGAGAGGGTACGCTGATTTTGTAGAGCCTTAAGTGCCAGTCAAACATTAACACTGTTTTCTTCGCTTTGTTTGCCTTCCTGCTTGCCTTGATTGCTTTCTCCCTTCGTTACACCCACACTGCCTGACCTCTTCTTGCTCCTGTTCTCCATACTCCCTAAATTACCTACCCATATGCACCACATTAAAACATGTTATCATCTTCTCTTCCCATTACATCCATCAGAATTGTCAACTTTGCAAATTTACTGTGAGGGTCAAATAACTAATATTTCTATGCATTGTCATAGCTTTTATAGATTCATGCTATTAAGGGAGATTACCAACTTTCAGCACAAAAAGTTTATAATGCTCCCATTTGCTGAGAAACAAATAGAAAATGTAAAAGCCAGAAAGTCTGGACACAATAAAGAGATCATTAACTTTCCTACTTTTTTAAATCTTGTAATTGTTATAAGCCTGCTTCATGATCTTTGATGAAAAGGACTGACATGGCTGACCCATATTCAGAGCTCTTCCTCTTCTACAGCACAGGTGCATTCCTCATCCTACCCCACAACCATGCTCTTTGGATACAGGGGTCAACTTCATTTTTCTGTGCTCTTGATTTATGGTCACTGTGTCTAAGTGTTATAATGATTCAAATAATATATAAAAACATTAGACAACTCATGGCCACTGCCTTGTCTTCCTAGGAGCTTGGGAATTGCTGAGTGCGCTCCCTGCTGCTGAAAGCAGCCTGGTGTTTACAATGTCAATGCTGATGCATGCAGATGGCTGGCAGCAGTGACAAGCTGAAGCACTGCCTCCCTTTCTAAAAGTATATATGCTCCCTATCACGCATCACAAGCAGCCACAACAGTGTAGACTAAGGAGAGGTCAAGAAAGGTTCCCAAGATATGGATCCAGGCCCAGTCACTGCAGGATCAGAGGTGTCAGTAGGAATCTTCTTTACAAATAAGCTGTAAGCAAGCTACCTTTTGTCAACTGCTCCTCTCTTGTTGCTACACCTTCTGCACCGTTTGGACTCAGAAAAAAAAAGGGAAAATTGCACACCAAATGCTCTCTTCTGCAGAAGTATCTCAACTAGAACTGCTGCCATCCCAGTCCCTGGCAGTGAAGTGACTCTATTATAAAGCTTTTGCACATGCAGAATGCATTGTCCAAGAGAAAAAGCGCATCTAATAAAAATGAGGTAAAAAGTGTATTGACAAAGCCTGTGATGCAGCTGGCTCAACATCAGCATGCAGGACCTCATGATCCACCTTGTACTTTCTGACTGTTGAGGTTGCCGGCCACAATCTCAAGGGTACAAGGCTTAGTGAGAGAGAGAGGGCTATAGGAAAGGGATCTGTTTTGGTCTCATTTGTGATGACAGGCAGCTGCAAGCCCACTAGACTCTGAAATAGGCTGCAAGGAAAGGAGTGTGACAGCCACTGAGTAGACATACAGGAAACCATACACTAAATTTAGATATGGACCCTTTTAAAAACCACTGAAAGTGTTTGCTAAATGACAGACCCTTTTCTATAAATGACACTGAGACCTAAGCAGCATCAAATTGGCCCATCTTGGAAAGCACAGGTTGACTTCCAAGTCTGCACAATGTTAAGCACAAAATAATCTCTTAGGAGACTTGCCCATCAACAGAGGAATGAACACATAATCCGTTAAAAAATGGAAGATAAAAATATATTTGGAGAACACAAAGTATTTTTGATTCTGAACATATCAACAACAAAGCAATAAAAAAACCCCACATCTTTAACAGGAAATCATGTAGCAGATATCTAAGGCAAATGTTTGGAGACCGCAAAAAGAGTTCAACTTCTCACAGATACTGCACTCTTGTGCAGCTTGTTCCCTATGGCACATTATTCTCATTTTATGCTAGTTCTAGGGATGATGTTTCCTATCTAGTCGAATCACAAGGATTTGTTACACAACACTGATTTTCAGACTGTTTTAGTGTATACACTATTACACTTGGGGGGATGGTGTGTGCTGTAGTTCTGGGAAGGGTGACATGGCCTTCTCCAATCAAAGGGTGTTATCCTCCTCCTACAGGAGGGCAGAATTTGTTCCTGGGTTTACAAAAGCCCTAAGCGTAGCCTGACAGGATTACTAGTGAGGATTATGCGAGGCACAGTGTAAGAACTACTCCAGCAGGGAAAAGAAAAAAAAAAAAAAAAGAAAAAAAAAAAAACAGGTCAGCAGTCAAAAATCCCTTCTATCAGTGTCAGACTGATCTGTAATAGAGTCTGACGCATAGACCTTATAAAAGAAGACTCGTAAGAGGAAAAGAAGGAATATTTGTATGTTCAGCTTTCTTTTTAGTTATGGATTAAATACTCCCTCTTTTTTTTTCCCCTCTTTTTTAATTTTTTCCGAGGTTAATATATAACAGAAAGTAGTACATAAAAGGTTTGGTTTCAGGGGGAGGGAAGGCAGGTGGTTCACGTGTCAGGCCAAATTCGGATCCCATTACTCACATTAGCAAGCAGTTATACAAAAGACCCCAGTCACTTCAGTGGGATTAAACACAGGTAAAGTTCCACTCAAACTGAATGAGGAGCAAAATTTGCCTCTAAATTACACACAGATCAGAAAATATTACAGAAATCCTAGATAATCTGTATAAATACACACCATCTAGACAAAAGATGAGTTGAACAGTGGAAGTTCACTGGGATTTTGCATTAAAAATGTATATTCTGTTTCCTAAGAATCTTAAATTTACCAGTCATTGCAATACTATATGAAAAGTTTGAGAATGTAATCTTCATACAATTAGAGACAATCATCTGAAAATCCAAATATTTTCTTTCATTGCTAGGAAAGACAGATCTGAATGAAGTCATTTTAAAATGATAGAGACTCTTACTTGGCTTAACAGTTTTGAAACTCCTTTAGCATGTTCAAAATCTGGTCTTCCAAGTACAGTAGGCTCCTTATTCATCTCCTCCCTTCCTTTCTTGTACTCAGCCTTAAAAAAAATTAGCATGAATTACTATAAAATTAATTTGGTTTGCTTTATCAAGAGAAATGTAAGCATTAAAGCCAGCAGAAAAAGTCTCATTTAGCGATCTTCATTGATACTACTGTTCTAATCCAAAGAAAGCCCTTCTCAGGCTTCATCTCATTAACAACATATTTATTTATTGTAAAATACAATGCACAGCATTCACAAACTCAGCTTTAAGCAAACGCAGATCTTAAGCCTGAGAAATATTGTTCTCCCAATCAGGCAGAATGATTTACAGTGGCTCAGTATTTCTTACAACAGAGTCTGCAGTTTACACAAGATTATTTGTAGCAGCTGAAAATAGTCCTGAAACAAAACTAGGCTGAGGGGCAGCTTTTTTGAAATGTAGGGTCAAATTCCAGTCTCAGTTTCACAACTGCAATCTTGCTGTTTGTCAGTGAGGTTGCACTGGAGTAAGAGAGCAGAATTAGTCCCACAAGGCACATGTTATGTGATCTTTCCTGCTGAACTGCCTCCCATGCAAATTGCTGCAATTTTTTTCCACAATGCATTAGAAAACAGCACAGATGAATCAACAATAGGTGCTTTGCGATATCACAAACTAAATTACCCACTGCCTAAAATAGGCTTCTTGCATTACTCAGGCACTGTGAATCAGCAAGGACACATCATAACAACAGACTAAGAGAAATAAAAGTCACTCTAACTCAAAGGGACTTGAAGAGTAGTTAGTAAATTTGGGTGTTGATCTTAAAGTTTCATAGTTGTCTTGCTTTTCAGAAAATCCTGAATATTCAAAAGGTAAATCTCAGGTCTCTTTAAACTGTCTCCCCATAACTGCCTAGTCAGTCTCACATTAAACTATAGGCAGTTACTTAAAATCTTGGCTCAGGGCTTTTAATATATATATTGTTTGACTTGTCTACAATAAAATATTAAACTGCACCAACATTGCTGCTTCTCAAACTGCTCCCTGACCTATCCATTAGCAGATGTCACAGTGGGAAGGTAAAGAATTTGAGAGGGGTGTTCAGGGAGGAGAGCCCCCATGCAAGAAGCAGTGTGTTTGCACAGCTCTCAGAAGGACAGCAGGGAATTGCATTTCCCTGTCGCTGCCAGCTGAGATGGGAGGAGGAAGGGGAGTCCCGGGATGTGAGCTTCTCTTGTACTGAGGTGAAAAAAGACTTGGTGTGTGTTCTGAAGCACAGTACAGCATACAAGCATATGACTTATTTTCAGAATGATTATCATGAATAAAGGTGAAACAAAACCAACTTTAGGAAGCTTAAGGTTGTCTTTAGATCAATGACAAATAATTGCAAAGGTTATACTTTCAACATCAAATTAGAAGAAACCTGTAACTGTGCAATATACCAGGCAAGGTTAGTGGGAGTTTTATTGCTTTGGGGTTTGTTTTTAATGAAACCTCCACATCAAACTTGAGGTTGCAGGTTTTCTGCTTGTGACATTTGAGAATTTCAGCAGCATTTTAAACAATCTGACTGACATTGGAATAACATGACTGAAAAACCAAAGAGTAACAGATGAACATACATCGCTTACTATCTTTGTTATCTCAGTTGCCATCTTTATGTCTGGCCTGTTCAGCACTTCAGTGTATCTATGAGTATCTTGCACATCCTTCTTATAGGACACCTGTCAAACAAAAAAAGGTTTTGTTTAAAATAGACAAATAAAAATGTTTTAACTTTATAAATAAGCTTTGAATAACCTATCAACTCAGCCATCAAATTTAAGAAACCTCTGCTTGACAGGGATTATTTAGTAAAACCCTCACACAGGTTAACAAGAAAAGAAATTCAGAAGCATAGAATACAGGATTTAAATGAAAATGGTTTTGGTTAGAAGTGTAGTAGAAAATGAAAGCACTGCAAAGACTAAAATATTAGGTTTTGTCATTAAATTTCAGAGGACTTCTAAGAGTATGGCATTTTTGCTATGCTGTGCTCTTTTTTAACGTAAACTAAACCCGCTATGATACCGAACACCGCAGCCTGGCAGAGTGCAGCTACACTGAACAGAAACTGTAATGCTACCACAGCAAACATCTTTCTCAGTAATAGGCAGCCGTGCAGCTGGTACGTAACTTGATGACACAACTCCACCTCAGCATCTCCCCGCTACCCGCAACTCCACTTAGCTGCTTCTCTGCACAATCATGGGAACAAGAAGGCTGAGTGTTCCAGCATGTGGAGTACAAAACTGAATCTGTTTGTGCAAAAGCCTCTACTATAATGAATAGGCTCAGAACGCTTTGGCCAGAAGGCTAAACCACAGGTAAGAGAGTCCAAACATTCTTCATTTAGCAAAGCAATCACAGGAACAGCATAGACCTCAGGGACGTTACAGATCTCTAGGACCACAAGTTATCCTTCTCCCTCTTCAGGGCCTGTACACTTTTCCTTCTCCCTTGCTGTAGCACATGCACCAACCTAAGCCAATTTCCAAGAGCTGCCTTACTGAATTATTCTGAATGATAATCGTCAGATAGTGCCTGAAAAACTGAAGTTTCAGGGAGAAGTTAGAAAACACAAAATTAAGTCTATAGAAAACACTATTAGAATAATTCCTGCTTTACTGGGCAGTCTTTTGTATTTTCTTCTATTGTTTAATAAATTTACCCAACCTCTCACCACAGTATTTCACTGTCAAGAAATTCCTCAGCTTGAAGCTTCATTTACAGCCTCAATTCCTATTTCCAATGTAAATCTTCACTCTGGGTACAATGTAACAAACTCATAAACTGCAGCACACAGCAACAAATACAATTTGTACAAATGTTATTGTAAAAGGAAAAGAAAAAATCTTACTTTTTGGCAAATATTTTACAGGCAAAAGGAAAGCAATTTTGCACCCATATTGCTTTAGCTAACTAGACAAGCTAAATAGGCTTCACTGTTGGCCACTTGCCCACAAATAGATCTTACAATTTTTAACCTACAATGAGTGACACACAAGTGTAATCACTGATAAAATAAACAAATAAATAGATTGGCTGAATACAGCCCAAAGTATCACCCACCAAGAAAAGAGAAATTCATTCTTGCAGCTGGTTTAAACCGCTGGAAGTTTTGTTTTGGTTAGGTTTAGATTTCCTCTATTTTTTTAAGAAACTAGATGTACAGACAAGCATTTGCAATTCAAGGCTTTACATGAATTTAGTTAATTATATGCTGTTCATCCTAATGACCACATGAGGTGAGGTGAAAACCACAAAGGCAGCAGAAACAGGTTTCTGAATAGCACCCTATCATCCATGTAAATTGCAAATTAAAGGCCAGCATATGTGCTCAAAATAGAAATTAGGAATGGAGTGAATTTAACAACAGAGAATCAAGAATAGTGGTGATAAAGTTGAGGAAATGTGGTCACTTATTGCTCCCAAATGACATGATCATATAGTACATGAAATAATGGATTGTGGTTAATTTCAGGGGGAAAAGGGGGTGGAATAAGACAGTGACAGTCCTTTATATTTCACCATTTCCAATTATATTAGATGCAAGGCCAATTGCTATAGCTTTCCCAGAGTGAATTATTATTCTTCCTGCACCTAAACCAGTATACCTATTACTTATGTCTGAGGAAAAGTCATCTAGCATTTTACAAATGTCTGCAATATATATTTGCTCCATTCTGCAGCTTGTCATACTCCAGTGAGAATAAAAATGTTATGCAGCAGAACAGTAGTTTGTCAGAGGTAGGCTAAAGAAAGAAAAAATATGTTTCCCATTTCCTGAATAACCTCAGTCCCTGGATGCTGACCCTTTCCCATTGGGACAGTGTGCTGGCCTCTATTACACAGCTGCTATTCTGTTCCACGTAGTGATTTTTTTTTTATAGTGCTATGTTGGAAAAGTAAAACCAGAGCTATTCTACGAGAGCAGAGGAACAGATGTAGACCGGGCAAAGCAACCAGCTTGGTGTGTGCACCCATGGGCTCCAAGAAGATGGAAAGTTAAGAAGCCCACAAGACAGGAGAGGAGAAAACAACGCCTGGTCAAGGAAACAGCAGGAGCACTCCGTGAAGGGGCCATCTTTTCTCCTGAGCTCGTTCAGCCCTTACTGAGAGGCTGAAACCCTGACCAGAACCTCCAGGCATTACACCATGCATATACTCAAACTTCAAAGGGTTGCTAAGGCACTACCAAAACACATTACCAAAAGTTCAAGAATTATTTCTTTTTATGAGGACTACAGGTCTACACAACATCTGCTCAAACAGTTCTTTGCATAAGAAAAAGAAACTGAGATACTGACAAGAACAGCAATGAAAGACATGAATGGAGAGTTACAGCAGAGCAGTGGGAAATGCGGGCAAGAAAGTAGGGGGAAAAAAAAATTGTACCATCTCTGGTTTTGAAGTTGCTAATAGAAAGTTAAAAATACTAACTTAATTTAAAGTAGTTCTCTACCCTAATTTGAAATTACAATATAAAGTGGTTACATTGTTGACTATTTTTAGAAACAACAATAATCTGAACATACTCTGAATTGCCACTAGTTTTTGAAAAGCATGGAAAATATTCAGTGTTTGCTCACAATCAGTAGACTAATTTTAATAAAGCCACACCTCCAGCTCTTCTGAAAGGGCATAAGGTCCACTGGGGATAAACATGTTGGTATATTTACTCCGGCTGAGGATCTTGAAGATATTTAAACTTTCATGATGGTGAGAGTACATTGGAATGCACTACAGTGCTGCAATATAAACAGATTTCCAAAAGTGCTGCAAAACATCTCAGGTTGTCAATCAACAAATTGAAACTACTCCTACATGATGACCCAAGCACACCTAAGCTTAAAGACTCAGACCTTTCCTGCAATCTTTTCTTCCCTATTCCAGTTCCAGAACTGTTCCAAGCTATAGGTGATAAATTATTAAAATATGCACAAGGAGCTCTGAACACATTTTGCCCTCTTGAGATGCACACACAGAAGTCAGCAAGGATCTGGGCACACCTACCTGCAAGAGAATTGCCATTTACTGCCTGTCTCTTAGTATTTTCTAAGAGCTGCAAGTTCACTAACTAATGGCCTGTCAGCTATGCCTCTGCCCTCTTTTCTCTCAACCACACTTTGGGGTCCATCAGCACTAAGAAAATGACTAGCTGGTGACAATCATCATTGGCAACAGCTTTTCTGATCCCCACTCAGATAGTGTCGAAAACTGCTTCCTGGCCTGTGTAGAAGAGACAAACACATTTCTGGCCTATTACAGATTGATGCAGTCATCCTTTCCAGTAATGGGCTTGAAAATTGATTGGTCCCAATTACATCAGAAGTAAACACATCATTTTCAGCACCAGTTGGAAGTGGTCCAGGGGGACCTGCTGTTGACAACCACTGTCAGCAGAAAGTTAGTCAGCGAAAGGTGATTTTTCTAATGCAGATGCTGAACAGAGAGCCAGGAGAAGCTTTTAACATGGCCTGCATCAAAACAAACATCAACATTTTGGTATGCTATTGATAGTGTTTAAGCACACTGAGTTTAAGATATGCTGATTTGGTCATACCAGAAAGAATGTATTCTTTTGTGTGTGTGGATTGTGACTGCACAATAGCCTCAACATGAAAAAGAAAAAAAAAACAAAACAAAAAAAAAAAAAAACCTTACTCCTAAAATAATATAGACTTCTTAAATATTCAAATTTAGACGGTCAGTGAAACATTATAAATTACCCCTACTGACATCATATGGGCTACAAAGAGCATACAAATACATCAAAAGTTTACCCAACTGTCAGCTAACATCTTAAAAGCAGCACTGTTTCATACATAGGCATAAGAGAAGAGATACCAGAGCTCCAACCTTAGATATGCAAACTGCTGTTTAAATGTTCACAGTTGAGGCCATTGCAGTTTTCTTATTTGAAGAAGATGAGCACAACTTCCTTATTTCCTACATAGTACAAATACTTAACCTTTTTTTGCTGTTCATAATGCCTAGTGATGGACTAGGTCATGGAAAAGACAAAACTGCAATCCACAGCTTTGTTTACCTTGATCAAAGGCTATGCACAGCTTCTACTCGGGCACAATGTGGCAAGTGCTTTTTTTTTTTTTTTTGCTTTAGTAATTCAGTTGTCATGTCATTTCACTATTCAGTTAGTTTCTTCCATCCATGTGATCCTCAACTACACAGGTGAACAACTATGCTGAGACCTGATGGTTTTTTAAGTGCCACAACCTAGTTTTGGTCCCAAGTTGGAAAGTTCCAGATGAGCTAAAAGGCATCAGCCAAGCATAGACATAAATTATGCTCATGGTCCCTACTTCAATTTTCTCCAAATGCTTTGTGTGCCAAGGTCACACCATTAACACTCACTTCACAAAATACAAATACAACTTACAGAGAAAAGTCCTTTGGTTTGGATAAACATGTTTTCATTCAAGCATTACGTAGTATTTACATTATTTTTCAAGTAAAATCCCTATCATTAAAATTGTCACTTTTGTTCTTTTGAGAGCAACTTTCTTCAGCCTAAGTAGGAAGAAGAGAAAAATGTTTTTCTCATACATGATCCATTGTTCAGGAAATTTTACAATGCTTCCCTATTCCACAGCTTCAGCCCACACTTATAGAGCATGTTAATGATATTCAAAGTGGTGTGAAGGACTATAGCACATGACAGTTTCAAAATGTCAGCATAAATGTATTGTAAGTTGAATAGAGTCTTAATTTTTAAAGGAAACTGCACATTTCACAGAGTTGTATATAAATGTCAGCCTTATTTTAAGGCTGAGCAAATAGTCTTAAACACATCCTAATCCTATCGGATGCAAACCCTGTGTGTAAAGGTTGAATTGAGTTGGCAGAGCATTGTAGGTAAACATGCATTCTGCTCCCGTAGGTATACTGTAGTGAGTGGTGGATAAAAGAGCTTTGTCCTTCTATTCCCCCAATAGCTTCCCTCCTTTTCCCTGTACTTTCAAAGATGTGATTCTACAAGTAGCTTGAAATAGTTCTGAAAGACAAACGCTCCACATTTGGGATGCTCACTATTCCATGCTCTAACTCAAAAATGAAAACTCACACAGCTCTTAATTACACCTGTACTTACAAAACAACAAATCCATAGCTATTCACAGTGGTGCCCAAACAATTACTCACAGCAGCTGTGTAACTCTGCGACACAATAACTGGACTTACATAACCTACTCCTTTATGTGTGATAAAGATGCATCCCCATTGCACTGCAGCTTCCCATGAGCAACTAGAAAGAATCTGTTTTTAAGGAGATGAAACTATCTAGTTACAGTTTTATGCTGAATATGGAGGGGTTTTTGGATTTTTTTGAAGTTTGCTTAGACTGAAAAATCTTTTGTATTTTTTTCACCATTTTTAACATGCTGGCTTCAGTCCTCATTTATCAAAACACCCTTGCCTCCTGTGTTTGTCTTCATTTTCTTTTGTTTTTTTCCTTTTTTTTGCTTGCTGTAAGGGTAAAAGAAGTCAAAACAACTGAATTTCATTTACTTGCACACTAATCCTCATACCATGACAAATTTTATTAAAAAACTCATCTTGCATTCCTCCTGATGTCACCACCTTCTCTGAGAAGGATTCCAATGTCTCTTCCCAACATTATTTCCTTTCCTTGAAGCCCACCATCATTCCTACTGCTAGGTAAAAAAAAAAAAAAAACCCTTGTTTATGGGGAGAGAAGTTCATGTTCCTAACTCCTACGCTCTGTCAATCTAATATCCTGATGCTTCCACCACCAGTGACAGCCAGAATTTGACAGGAAGAGGGAATTCTGTAATCAAGGCAGGTTGCAAATTACTGCTGGGAGTTCCAACACAGGTATTTCCCAGCAGAAAAAAAAAGTTATTCTTCAAACATAATGCTTCCCTGAAGTTTTCCAGCAGCCTTTTAATCAGCAGCCAGCTGTCAAGATTCTGCACACACAGACATACATCTAACATTGACATTTAGTTTTCAGCCTACATACCCTAACAGTGTTTGTTATGCTGTCAGTAGGAAAGATAGGGTAAATTTAAGATAATTCAAAATGAACACCCAAGCTTCATATTCTACATTGTTAACAGCAAACAAATATCCTGTTTATCTGAGAAACAAGTGTTATAAAATCACCTACATACCTGACTTGGTTACCTAAGAAAAATGGAAATAAATCATAATTTTAAAGGTATTTACATGTCAGCTGTTCTTACTGATTTGCGTACCCTATAAGAAGACCTTACTATTTTGGCCAATCTTCTCTCAAAATCTATTTTA
>JASSUY010024555.1:0-42667 GCA_032466535.1 Forpus xanthops
GCCCCATCCCTGCAGTGCTCAAGGCCAGGTTGGACACAGGGCTTGGAGCAAGCTGCTCTATGGAAGGTGTCTGTGCCCATGGCAGGGTTGGAGCTGGATGGGCTTTAAGGTCCCTTCCAACCCAAACCAGGCTGTGGATTCTATGATAGGGGTCTCAAATCTCCAACCCTTCCCCACATTCCCCCCATGGCCTCTCTTTTGGGGCAGGGGATGTTATAAAGGGAGTTCTGCTTTTCCCCACATCCCCAGGATGGACAAATCCAACCCCAACCTCCCCCCCCCCCCTTCTGCCATGACTCGTTTCTGTTTATTTTTGCCTTTTTAATGCCAGAACCCTCATCGGAGCAAGATGTTTGGGGGGGTGGGGGGGTGCCGGCACCCCAGCTTTGACGTGCAACCCTGGTGACTCAAGCCTGCGTCAGGGGCTGCGTGTCCCTCATCAGTTATTGCTTTCTATTTTAAATTGCTTTTTCTTTCAGTCCTTTTTGTCTATTGGGGAGTCCGACGGAGTTACCTCCCCTCCAGCGGTCGGGAGCGGGGCCGGGCAGAGCCCAGCGCGCATCCACCGAGCGGTGGCAGCGGAGGGCGGGTTGCGGGGGGGGACGGAAAGGGAAAGCGGTCGCCGGCTCCCCCCGCAGCAGCCTCCGGTCTCCCCGCAGCCGCCCATCCCCGCAGCCTCCGGTCCCCTCGGGCAGTGTCTCCTCCTTCTCCTCCTCGGCGGCCGCGATTCCGCGCAGCACCGGGACGCAGGTAGCGGCCCCACCGCCGCCTTTCCTCACCGTGGGCAGGAACCGGATCGATTTCTCCCGGGAATCCGCTCCGTTTCCTTCAGGATCTGCTCAGTTTCTCCCTGGATCGGGTCAGTTTCATCCTCCCCGGGAGCCACCGCGCGCCCGCCGCACCCCAAGATAAGGATGCTCCTCCCGGGGGGCTCCGGTGGCACCGAGCCATGCCGGCTCTGTCCATCGTCCCCCCTGCCGCTGCCCCTCGTGGAGGAGATGCCCAGGGACGGGTGGGGAGGGGAGTGGCAGTGGGGGGACACCCAAGTGTGGGGACATCGAGGGCTGTGGGGGGGTGGGATATTAGGAGGCAGCAAATGGCTTAAGCCACCCTGGAGAGGCTGGGGGGGGACCACAGGGGATGGCACTGGCTGCCCGGCTGGGGTTGGCAGGGGCTCACCCCCTTTGAGCCTGAGGATGGGTGGAAATGCAGCTTCCAGGTTGACCTTGACAATAACATTGGGAGAGGAGAAAGCATTTGGTTGCGATGAATATTTCATCCCTGGCTCCCCAAGTGCTGGGGGGGGAGGGTTTATTTTCCCCTTCTTTTATTTCTATGCTGCTCCCTGAATGCAGGTGGCTGATTCTGAGGCAGGAAAATAGGGCTTGGGGTCCTGGTTATTGGTACAATTCTCACTACAGGGTGTGGGGAGCCCTTATTCTCCTGTATTGCATTGCTGGAGGTGCGTGTTTTGAGCTGGCATCTTGGCCAGAGGCAGATTTACATCATTTGGGAGATGTGGGGTTTAAACCAGCTGAGCATTCTGCTCTCAGCTCTTTGAAAGGGCTCGGAAGGTGGAATCTTGCTCCTTGGGTCATACCTTGTGTGTGAGGCACCTGGGCTTTGAATCCAGCAGGAGCTGATGCAACTATTTCTGGTCTTGGTAGGAAAAATACCCCCAAAATGCCACAGCAGCGGAGTTATTCTTGGCAGGACATTGAGTTTCTTGTGAATATTCCTGTGGAGGTGTCAGGACTAGGTCAAGGAACCTGGATGCTGGGTTGATGGCAGCTCAGCTGCGTGGAAGGGCAAGAAAATGTGGGTCTGCGCTTCCTAAGGGACGGATCAGAGGCGGCTGTTGAAGTCAATAGGAATAAAAGGGGTTGGTTTGAACGTGGAGTGACTCCCCTGGAGTTCTACCCGAGTCACGAGGATCAAACTCACTCTTGATCTGGTGCTGCTTGGGCACATCCAGAGCAAACCATTGCCTTGGGAGGAGCTGTTCTGGTTTTACCCCATCCTTGGGTACCACTTGGACGTGTTTGTTTACAACCGTAGCAGCAGCTTCATGAATTACCAGAGGGAGAAGCAAGAGCTTGCAGAGGGCTCTGGGTGCCACCCATTTTGCTGCCTTTTAGGGTAAACCTGGCCTGGCGTTGGGTTCACTTACCTTCAGCTGGAGGAGGTTGGTTAAGAGGGATCTAACTGGGAAAAGATCATCTGAGGAATGAAAGGGAGCCCTGCGGTGCTCATATGACGGCTGTCATGCTATTGCAGCTGATGGAGGTTTTCATGCTACTAAATGAGTCATGGAAGGAGACCAGATTCACTGAATCAATGTGCTCATACACTTCGTGACAAGCTCAAGCGCTGGCTCCCCCTCCTCCGGTGCTGTTGTGTCTGTCTCATGACCCAGCAGCAAAACCGCTCTTCCCAAAGGTCTTTTTGGCATGTACTGAGGGAAAGAGTTGTTGTAATGTCACAGCATCCCATGGGGCATAAAGCCCCTGGAGCTGGGGGTGGGGGGAAGCGTGTGATGCCACCTCTGCTTGTCTTTATGGGAGCTGGGGGGTTATTTATAACATCTGGGTGCTTTCATCGGTGAAAGCCACTTGGGTAGGTGTAAGACAGAAACGGAGGCAGCTCTGATTCATCAGCCAATGTGAACCACTCCTGTGTCACGATGCTAAAACAGACCTGGGTGCTTGCAAGGGAAGGACACAGCCAAGAGCATCGCCAGCAGCACCGGGTGTGTGGCACTGAGCTGCACTCGGTCCCACACCACTGGGAGTTTGGCTCCAGTGAAGGTTCTTGTGGATGTCCCTTTCCTCGCTCACCCTGGGCTCTCCCATCACATCACACTGACCCTTGTCAAGGGTTGTGGGTGTAGGGGAGGGAGCACCCCAGGGTGCAGCTCAGCTGGTGGGACTGAGTCACTGTGTGTCATCCCTGGGGGGTGGTGGGAGCCTGGTGCTGATTAACAGGGATCACTTGGAGAAAGGGAGAAGCCCCACTGAGCGCAGATGGCAAAACCCTTCCATGTGGAGCCACAGAGGATGAGCAGGGAGGAGCAAGCCCCAGCACAGAACAGATTTAAGATGGAGGCATCTTGGACCGGCCTTGGCTTGTGGAAGAGGGGGTTGCATGGCAGTGACTGCAGTAAGGTCCTTGGAGCAGGGCTGGGGGGATCGGAGCTGCAATGCTTCTGCCTGGGTCAAAAATCTCTGCTCAGGGCTCCAAAGTGGAGTTTGGATGCTGCTGAGAGGATCCTGCCCTTGGTTTCTTGCAGCTTGTAGGAGTGGGATACATCCCAAGGGACCTGCTCTGCCGGGGTGATCCTTGTCCCATCCCAGAGGCATTCTGGACTGCAGGGAGCAGCAGGTATGGGCCTGGAGCTGGTTTTCTATTGATTTAGCAGGTTGTGCACACCGGGTCCTTCCCTTTGCTACTTGGCTTTGCAGAGTATGGAGGGATGCAGGAGGGATGCGTGTTCCTTCCCTCTACCTCCCCTTTCCAGGGTCTCTGCCTTCCTAGGTGACCTTGGATCCATCCCTTCTCCTTCTCATCTGCAGTAAGCAGCCTGTTCCTGTGTGCAAGCTTTCCCTGTCTCTGTGGGTGTTAGGAGGATGTGGAGCTGTGAATGGATGCTCAGGTCTCCCAGCCCAAACCTGACAGTGGCCTTCCAGCTCCTGAAATCCCTCTTTGCCTCCCTCTGGCCCTTTGCACTTCCCTCCCTTCCCTGCTCTGTGACCTTGATGGAGTGAGGATGCTTTTCAAGGAGCATCTTCCCCCTCTCCTTTAGGAGCTGCGGGGGATTTGCCTGGAAGCTGAGTGCAGCAGGATCACAGCTGAAGGAGAGGTGTTGGGGTAAGGAGGCACCAGCACAAGGTCCCCATGGTTTCAGTGCTAACTGTGAATTCATCCCATCTCAGCCTGTGTTTCTTCCTGCCTCAGTTTCCCCTTTATGGACTCAAACAGGGCATAAGTGTAGGATCTGGATATAGGAGAGGAGAAATCTGCCCCTGTGCCCATCCTTCAGACCCAGAACATGTTGGCAGCTGCTCTCCTTGGAGGTTGCTGTACATCCCCATGTCCCCCCTGCCTGCCTCTGCACTCCCAGGCCTAGCTGAGAGCTTTGCTGACACATTTCCAGCCTCCTTTATTGCTCCCCAGCCACCTTCCCAAGAAAGCAAGGACAAGCTGAGGCAGGACGCATGGCTTGGAGCATCCTTCCTCTGCTGTATCCTCCGTGATGCTGCAGGCAGGGCTGGGAGATGTGATGCCCTCAGCTCCTGGAGCTCTCCACTCATCCCAAAGAGCAGCTTATCCCCAGTGGGTAATTCCATGTCCAGTTGGGATCGATGGGAGCCATAGGATAGGGATTAAACCTCCTGGGTGTAGCAGAGCTTCTCCATCCCTGCCCCTTCCCTGGGTGGGCTGAATCCAGCCTGTTCTACATGCCTTGGACCCGCTGCAGTGGTGCAAGCACAAAGGGATACGGTCATTGAGGGTTGGCTCTGAAAGACTCGAATCTGTCTTCAAAGAGGAAGGAAAAATGCACATGGAAGAGAATTCAGGTCATGAAGGCGAAGTAACGGAGCTGAATTTCCATCTGGCAGTGCCAGGGGTTTGCTATCTATGCCCAGCCCAGCGAGCTCCTGCTTGTCAGCTGAGCCGCCACTTCCTCACAGGGTGGATGTTATTTTTGGCAATGAATTCTTGATCCAGTTCCCTTTCCAATGGAAGGAAGGAGTGGAAATATCTCTCCTGGGTGGATTTAGACCCTGCTTTCCAATCTGAGGGGCGCAGAGCCTGTGGGTGATGCAGGATGCTGGGGAATGCTGACCTCACTGCTCCCAGGATCTGTGCCATGTGTGCCAGTGGCTTTCTGCTGGTGCTGGCTGGGCTCCTGCCATGGTTTTCCCCTGCTCTAGTTGAGTTTGGGTGAATCTCCCATGGAGATGAAGGCTTGTACCTCTGCTCCTTCACCCTCATCCTCCGGTGCCATCCCAGTGCCTTGAGAGCCCTTGCTCTACCTCAGGGGAGCTGCTAAGCATCCCAGATCCTTTGGGAATGTTGGTGTCATGGGTGTCCTCCAAGGTGCTGAGAGACCCTGGGGCTTTGGAGGTGCTTGAAGAATCCTTCTCCTCAAGGACCTGCTGTCTCTCAGCTCCTAAGGATGCTGCGAGGACCTAAACTGAGGATGGGGATAGGTAGAGCTCCAGGCAGAGGTGCTTTGGGGTCCATTCTGACCCCAGTGCACTGCCCTGGCTCAGCATTCCTGGAGCTGGGCATCCCCAGGCTTTGCTCCAAGCTGTTGAGCTGCCCAGGGGAGAAGTTTGGGTGCCCCTTCCATAGGCCACTGAGCTCTGGGGGCTCAGGGTCTCAGCCAGGAGATCCCAGGTCTTCTAGGCTCTATTCTTAGTATAGGGAGAGATTTTAGCCCCAGAGGCTGAGTCCTCCTGAAGGTCTGAGCTGCCTTTGCTCAGAAGGAGCTGAAGTGGCAGGGAGCTGTGACCAGTTCATGGGTGATTAAACCAAGTCTGCACCAATGCACCAATCCATGGAGAGCCTGCTTCAAAATCGATGGAAATCCCAGTGATTTCCTGGCAGCTGGATGAGACCCTTCCCTCCCCTCTGTGTCTGTGTCCATCCTGGCTGAGGATGCTCCAGCCACGTGCCGGTAATTGCCACGATTGAGCTGTGAGTGCTTTATATGAATGAGCCCTTGTTAGGAAATTAAACATTGCTGGCCCAGGCTTGAAGGAATAATTCAAACGGCTTCTCCGGAGGAGCCGGATCCAGGGAAGATGCGGAGCCGACACCGTTGCCTGGCAACGGATGCAGCCGACGGCCAAAAATAGCTTTTTTAATAGGAACAGGGCCTGGCAAAGGGGAAACTTTCTTCAGGGGTGAAAAACCACCAAGGTGAAGGCGAGGGAGGGTGAGGATTCCCACTGCCGATGCTTTGCTTCCCTCCTGCTCCTGGCTGGGACCTCCATGCGCTGGTTGGGAATGAGCTCTGCTGCTCAGGCTGAACCTGCTGCTCTGAAATGGGCTGAATTGGGTCTAAAAGATGGATGTTTGGCCAAAGGGAAGAAGAGCTGGGATGGCTGTGGGAAATCATGGGAGAGTTGTATCTTGGCTCAACAGAGGGGACGGTGGGAGGTCCATCGTGCATCACCCATCCTGTATCATCCATCCTGGTAGCCATTGGCTGCCTGCTGAGGTTTGGCTGCTCCAAGGACTGTGCTGGTGGGTTATATCACCTCTGAGATACCACCTGGGTCTTGTAGGAGCTCTGAACTGAGTGATAAAGCCCTCAAGGTGAGGTGATGCTACAGCCCCATTGGGCCGGGACAGGACCCTGCTCCCATCACCATCACTCTTCCAGGTGCTAGTGACCAGTCTGGTGTCTTCTGGAAAGGGAGGACAGAGGGAAGAAGCAAGAATGGTCCTTTGGGAGAATCATTTCTCCAAGATGTGGAGTTTCTAATGGGGTTTCTTGAGTTTCCTCCTCCCCAGCTGGTGAAGCATCCCAGTCCCTGCTAAGGATGGGAGCAGCCGCTCACCCCCAGTCCTCCCAGTATGGAAATGTATGCCCCGCCATGCACATCGACGCATCACCCACGCTCCCTCCGTGGGTCCAAAACTTACCCTGACTGTGCCTATCCCAGCTCTGCACCTATGGGAACTGGTGCCATTGGTTTTGGGAACAAGGTGGGGTGGGCGAACTGGTGTGAACTGGTGTAACCACATGGATGCTGTGGGCTTGGGGCTGGTACGGCTCTCCATGGCCTGTGACCAAGGCTGGGAAGGTGGAGGAGCAGGGATGAGTGATGGCTCTGCCTTGGCTGCTGCTGTTTTGCAGCTGTTATCTGCTGTAAAGCTGCCTGGGAAGATTTAGCTGCAGATTCCCAGGCTTTTAAGTCACTCCTGATAACGTCCAGGGACAGAGATACAGCCTGGGTGTTTGCCACCATCCCATGAATGCTCCCAAGCTGCTGTGGGGCTGAACCTGGGCTCTGCTGATGGGCCAGGAGGGGAGGAAACAGTGCTGAATGAGGTGTCAGCCCCTGTGGGGAATCAGCTGCTGGTCCAGGGTTGTTAGGGAGGAAAAGAGGCATCACAGTGATGTTACTAGTTCCATCACTTACCACCAATGCCTGCAGCCAAGGGAAATACCCTCCTGTGGTTTGCAGGAGGTTCTTGTCAATGAATATTGAACCAAGGGGGGTTTCCTGGTCCATCAGTCATGAAGAAGGAGGTTCTTAGCATCCCCCAGTCCAAAGGGTGGTCCCCAAGTCATGGAGGGGGGGAAGGAGCTCTGCTCCCACCAACACCAGCAAGACAAAACCATCTCACCCTCTGTCAACCCCTTCCCCACCCAGGTCCTGCTGATGAAGAGGAGGTGAGGCCCAAGCTGTAGCTCACCCAGGTGCCATTTCCTGTGGGAAGTTCCTCTTCTCCCTTCATCCCATCCAGCCCTTTGGGGCCGCGTGGAGCCATTCCGATGCCGAAGAACAGCAAAGTGACGCAGCGGGAGCACAGCAATGAGCATGTCACCGAGTCAGTGGCCGACCTGCTGGCCCATGAGGAGCCCGTGGACTACAAACGCAGCATCCTCAATGTGACGGGAGAGACCTGGGACAAGCAGAAGGATGGGGATGAGGAGCTGGATGCAGAGAACCGACCGGCATGGAACAGCAAGCTGCAGTACATCCTGGCACAGATCGGCTACTCCGTGGGGCTGGGCAACGTCTGGCGCTTCCCTTACCTCTGCCAGAAGAATGGAGGAGGTGGGAGATGGGCTCAGCCCTTGGGAAGGGGATATGGCTCAGTCCTGCCCTGCTGCGCATCAGGGTGTGGATCCTGGGGCTTATTTGGGCTCTGCTGTGGGGTTTGGGGGCTCTGCAGGAGGAAAGGGGCAGCCGGGGGCTGCTCAGTGCTGAGCATTCATCAGTTCAGAGACGTAGACTCTTCCTGAAGGATTTCCACCCACCCGCTCCAAAGTCAAGGTGAATCTCAGGCTGGAGCCAGGATTTCTTGCTGCAGCCCCCAGTTCCTGCTGGGGCCATTTGGAAACTAGGGTTATAATAAAGCAGGAAGGAGGAGTCCCTCCATTTCCCTATGTCCTGAAGCCACGTTGTGGAGGCTCCAGCACTTTCCCAAGCCCTCTTCCAGCCACCCCATCCTCTCATCCCACCCCATGCACCCTCCTCAAGCAGGACCAGTCCAGAGGGCCAGGTCTCTTCCAGCCATGCTGAGACCTGACACCCTTCATGGCACTGATGGGTTGCTCATCATCGCTCCAAACCCACTCCTCAGCCTTTGCAGTGGTGAGAAGCAGCCCCAGCCAAGCAGCATTGAATAAGGCCAGGACCAGCCCAACTTCCCCCTTTTCCCCTTGCACTTCCCTCATTCCTGGTGCTGCATCATTTGATGTGCCCCAGCCTGAGAGCCTGCAGTGCTCTCAATAATTAAAACCTCTCTGGTGTCATCTTCAGGATGAGTCATTCTCCCAAAGGAAAACCTGTCCAGTCAGCACTTCCCACCCCAGGGCTGCTCCCACCCCCATTCCCTCCCTTCCCTGCTGGCATGGAGCTGTGGTCAGCTCCTGCATCCCAGCATCGCCCCAGACACTGCCACATGGCTCCCAGCGCCCTCAGTTAGGGTTGCTAGATGGCCTGGAGGAGGTTGGAGGCAGGACTTGGGGTAAATCCAGGACTGTGATGGATGGATGTGACCCTGATGGGTTCATTACATAGCCCTCTGCATCTTTCAGAGACCTTGTACCGAGGTCTCTGCTGTCCTGTGTGTTGTGGGGCTTTGGCTCGGCTTGTGTTCCCAGGCTGGATTCATCCTGGTGGATTCGCTGTCTGCATTGGGCGAGCATTAAGCAAGAGTTTTTAAGCAAAAGGGCAGATGTGACAGGAGGTGAGGACAGTGAATTGAACCTACAAAAGGCCTGAGACCCACTGCAGTGGAGGAGATGGGCAGAGACAGGGATATGGAGATGGATTTGGGAACAGGTCATCAAAAAGGCTTTGAAACAGCACCAACCATTGCCCCTGGTTCATAGATACAGAATCACAGAGTGCGTTGGGTGGGAAAGGACCTTAGCGCTCCTCCACTCCAACCCATGCTGCATCAGGCACCACCACCACATCCCAGGGCTGCTCAGAGGTACTTGTCCATCACTGCCCAGCTCCCTCATCCACCTGTCTGGCACCAGCCCCACAGGTCAGGATCCAAGAGGGTCAAATTTTGTGGGAAGGGAAGGCAGAAAATCAGTGTCTGCCCCATGGGATGGGGATGGGAGGGGGTATAACACTCAGCTAAAAGGGAAAGCTCAGCAATCTGCTGCTCAAGCCAGTTCTCTGTGCCTCAGTTTCCCCTTTTATCAATGTCCCTGTACCTGCAACCCAAGGCAAACAGGAAACCTGGAGAGGAGCATGGGACAGGACAAGGGAGCAGCTTTAACCTGCCAGAGAGGAGATTGAGATGAGCTCTTAGGCACAAGTTCTTCCAACCCAAACCATTCCATGATTCCATCAATCCCAACCTGCTGGCTCAGGACACTATTGCAGTGCCACTGCTCGAGCAGCAGCATCTGCCACAGATCCCGCCCAGAGCTGAGAGTGGTGGCTGTCACCAGGGCATAAATCCAGCTGGAATTGGCTCAACACGACCAGGGTCCATCATGTGCCTGTGGATCACCTGCCGGTAGTGATCCACATGCTCCCAAGCCTGTTTCTCAGCTCCTGGCAGGAGCTGGAGCAATCCATCAGCCGGGCACTGCAGCGTGAGTCATTGCAGCCTTTATGGTCATTGGGTTCTGCTTCGGGAGCTGCTAATTCCCCTTCAGCCTCCTCAATTAGGCAGAGATTAATTCTAGCTCTTCCTGCTCCTACCAGGGCGCCTCGCTCCTTGTCGGCGGCACTGGGATGCTGCTGCTGGGAATGTGGGGTGTCTATGGGGTGTGTTGTTGCAGAGGGCTTGGCTGTGCTTTGGTACGTGTGTGCCAGCAGGACCTGGGTGAAAGGGGAGCTGCTCCCTGCCCGTGTACCCAAGACAGTCAGGGACATGTGCAGGTCTCCATGGGTTGGCTCATGGAGGTGTCTCCTTGTGTGTGGGGTGATGTGTATGCATGGATCCAGTGTCTTTAGGTGTGTTGGGGTGTATCCCATACAGGCTCATGCTGGCAGGGGATGTTGCACACACTTTCCCTCCATGCAAAAGCGTTTGCCCCTCTCCGTGGTTGAATTCTCCTCCTCAAGCATTGATTTGCATTCCCAGATCCATTGTGAATGACCTGATGGACCAGGCAGGGCCTCTCTCCATCCCTGGCTGCATGAGAGCAGGCAGAGACGGGTCCATGCTGAGCTTTCTCTTCCCTGCCAGGTGCCTACCTGGTCCCATACCTGGTCCTGCTCATCATCATCGGGCTCCCCCTCTTCTTCCTGGAGCTGGCGGTGGGGCAGCGGATCCGCCGGGGCAGCATTGGCGTCTGGAATTACATCTGCCCGCGCCTGGGAGGCATTGGCTATGCCAGCTGCCTGGTGAGCGCACCCATGGGTGCCCTTGGACCCCTACCTCAGGGGGATTCTGTGCAAAGTTTGGGGGGACCCACAAGCAAACCTTGAGGAGCCCCATGTGGAGGTTTGAGAGGTCAAAGGGAGTTTTTCCAGCTCCAGCCATGGGTTCAGGCCTGGTTTGGTAATGGGCCCTGGGTCTCCATCCTGCCAGAGATGTGCTGGGTAGAGTGCCACTGCTCTGTGATTTAATACCATATCCTTGTTCCTCCTCCAAGGTGTGTTTCTTTGTTGGTCTCTATTACAATGTCATCATCGGCTGGAGCATCTTCTACTTCTTTAAGTCCTTCCAGTACCCTCTTCCCTGGAGTGAGTGTCCCATCGTGAAGAACGGCTCCATGGCGGGTAAGGGATGGCCACTGGCATGGGGGGAGCAGTCCCCAGGGCAGGGGGCTGTGGGACACTGGGAACACCCAATGTAATTCACAGGCTGGGCACACTGGAGGTTGAGATGTCTCCCGGGACATTGGTTCCTCTCTGGTCCTTGGTCGTTTGGAGAGGTTTGCCTTGGGTTGGATGGATCTTTCCCTTCCTTGGGGTCTGTCCCCACTGATGAGGTTTGAGCAGTTTGGGGATTCAGAGCTTGCGTCTCCAGGTTGCCTCAGTGCTTGGAGTTGGGATCTGATCCAGGATCCCGGAGGGAGGCAGGAAGAGCTAGGCAGGGCTCACCTGGCTGCTCCATCAGAGATGCTAATGGAGCTAATGGTGTTTTATAGCATCTGAGCATCTCCTTGGGACACTCTGGGATGTTTTATAGCACATGTAAATGTCTCTCTCTGTATTTAACATCTCATTTGAGCTTTATGACCCATCTCTTCTTTTTCCTGCTAACAATGAGCCCCATGAATTCCTGTCCCTCAGTTCGCAGGGGACCTGCCCTCTCCGGCCAGCTCCGGGTAGTCTTTGACATTAGTTGATGCTCATCCCCTAAGAGACAATGCCGGCTCTCCCCCAGCCCCTCACGTTCTCCTGCCTATGCTTGGTTGCAGTTGTGGAGACCGAATGCGAGAGGAGCTCAGCCACCACCTACTTCTGGTACCGGGAGACCCTGGACATCTCCAACTCCATCTCAGAGAGCGGGGGGCTCAACTGGAAGATGACCCTTTGCCTGCTGGTGGCCTGGAGCCTTGTAGGCTTGGCCATGATCAAGGGCATCCAGTCCTCAGGCAAGGTGGGTATCGGTGGCCACTTAAGCCTGGCTGGGCTCCATCCTCAAGGCAGAAACCTCCTGCCTGGACCAGTCTCCTGCCTTGAGCTTCATGGCTGGGCAATGCTGAGTCCCCTGGGATGCTCCCACCCCCTCCACAGTTGGGGCTATCTCTGGGGGGGTCCAGAACATGATCAAAAGAGGGTGCAGGGAAGAGGCTTAGTCCAGCTGGCACTTCCATCCGCATCAGGGTAACCAAGTCACCTGCCCAGCCCCTGCATTGGGGGGCCATCAGCTGTCTAATCCCTTGATGCACACCAGCTCAAAGGATGCTCCTAGGATGCAGGGGTGAGGGCTGGGCCCTCCTTTGCTTCAGGAGCATTGAGTCTCTGTGCAGGAGAAGCAGGGCAGGGAGGAGCAGAGGATGATGTTGGCCTGCAGAGGCCATTGAAGTTTTCAGAAAGGCTTCGTAAGCAGTGGGGTGAGATGCAGAAGGGTATGGTCTCCTGGGACACTTGAACATCCCTGTCTCCAGATGTGCTCTACAAAACCCCTGGTGCGTTAGCAGGTAGCAGAGAGCAAGGAGACCCCTGTGCTGTGGCTCTGAGAGCAGGGAGATGGTAGGGAGCTGCGGAAGCAGGATCACAGCAGCAGGTTCTCCCTGGCCACAATGAATCTGCATCTACCCATCATGCCAGGAAGCAGGAACATGCCTGGAACCCGCAGCCCTGGAGGAAGGGGATAGGGGTGCAGAGCTTTCCTTCCCTTGGGCATTCTAGGCATCAGCAGTTTGTGTTTCTGGGTTTTCCTGAGCCAACACCAACATCTTCACATTCAGCAGCCCCCAGAGATTAAGTGTCTCTAAGCACTTTGCAAATCCACTTGAGCTTTAGCAATTGCAGAGTCATAGAATCAACCAGGTTGGGAAGGAACTTTAAGTTCATCCAGTCCAGCTGTTCCCCAGCACTGCCAAGGCCACCACTAACCCATGGCACTGAGGGCCTCGGCTACACAGTGTGTGAACACACTCAGGGATGGTGACTCCAGCACTGCCCTGGTACCATCCTGCCCCGAGGAGTTCCAGAGCTTAACCCTGCCCTGCTTGGGGAGCAGACCTCTTTTTGGGGAGGGTAAACCCCTGATGTGCTGTCCTTGGGTTGGATGGGAGGTAGCTGAGCTCAATCAGTGAGATCATGCCCACGTTGCATCCCTCTTCCTGTAGGTGATGTACTTCAGCTCACTCTTCCCCTACGTGGTACTGGTTTGCTTCTTGGTGCGGGGACTTCTGCTGCGTGGGGCGGTGGATGGGATCATGCACATGTTCACACCCAAGGTGAGAGTTCCCAAGCTCAGCAGGTTCACCTGGCTGGTCACAGCTTATTTCCCTATTTCCCACCCTAAAACCCAGAGTACCAGCCCCAAACTACTTCAGAGATCCTCATATGGCATCAGGATGTGCCAGCAGCACCCTAAACACAGGATATGGCCAGGACAGCCAAGATCCCTGTGAACTCACCACCCTGAGGCTGCTTTGAGCCTCAGCATCACTCCTGTCACTTTTAGGTACCCAGATGCCAGGGTGGGGACATGGGGGTGGCCCAAGGTGGTCTATTAAATACTTCATGGGGAAAAGGCTGGCTGATGGAAAACTCTCCGTTGGTGGCATCATCCATTCATTAAACAGCTAATTAATGAATTAAGCAGAGATGTTGATGAATCATCTCAGCTGGTGTTAGAGCCTCTTAGAAGATATTAACGATGATCTCGTGGTGAATGATGCTCAGAGGCCTCCAGCTCTGGCTCGCAGGAGAGGGGGGTACATGGTTGGGAGCTTAAACAAACCCAGCAGCCAAGATGTTTGATTTCAAGTGCTCCGTGCTCTGGGGGCAGGAGATGGCCATGGGAGATGGAGATCCATCACTGGGTGACACATGGAGTCATTAGGTGGAGGGACAGGGACACCAGCTCCCAGGTTGCTGGGTGCTCCATTGGAAAGCTGTAGGGCTTTGCACTGGAAGGTTGGACATCCAGCTTGGGCTCTGGGGCAGATGGAGCACCCAAAGGCATGGTCAGATTAAACCATCCCCTGCCCATCTCCATGCCTCAGTTTCCCCTTCTGTGGGAAAGAGAAAAAGAACCTGTGAGAGCTGGGTAAGACCTGAAAGTGGTAGATAAAAGCATGCCCATGCTGCTCCCAAACCAACCTTTTAGCTCAGCTCTGGCTCCACTGGGATGAGCTGTGGGGCCACCAAACCACTTAACAACTTCTTCCTATGTCTTTCCTCAAGCTGGACAAGATGCTGGACCCCCAAGTGTGGCGGGAGGCAGCTACACAGGTTTTCTTTGCCTTGGGGCTGGGCTTTGGGGGAGTCATCGCCTTCTCCAGCTACAACAAGCAGGACAACAACTGCCACTTTGATGCCACCCTTGTCTCCTTCATCAACTTCTTCACATCCGTGCTGGCCACCCTGGTTGTGTTTGCTGTGCTGGGCTTCAAGGCCAACATCATGAATGAGAAATGTGTGGTGGAGTAAGATTTGATGCTTTTCAGTTTGGGGTGGACAGGTCTTTGCTCATGGTAGTGATGGGTCTGGAGGCAATAGAGTAAGTGCTCTGATGCTGGGTGATGCTGTGTTTTGGGGGACACAAATTCCTGATGGCCAAGACTTGGATCTCCAGAGATGTAGCTGGGGCAGTTGGGTATTCAGCTCCTCCAGGCTAAAATCCAGCCCTAAAATGGGCTCTTAGTCTGCACATGGAGGGTAAATCCAGCATGTCTGGCCACATTACCCAACATTTCTCTGGTTCCTGCACATTGTAGGGTCCACTGGTCCACAAGGTGAAGGGACCTCCTGAGCTGTACCCCATAAGCAGCTGGAGGAAGGTGAATTTACGCACTCTGTGTAATCTTCAGACACTGAGCTGCATGCATGAAACATCTTGGCCATGCAGTGTGGAGCCCCAGAGCAGGAGGTAAACCTGAGAGGGAAGCGCAGAGAACCCATTCCCTGGTGGGCTTCCATCTGTATCCTCTGTCAGTGGCCTAAAGCACTGTTTACCTACACATGGGTTACATGACCCTGTGAAGTTCATCCTGCCTGGAGTAAAGGCTTGCTATGGTCAAGCCCCATCCTCTACCATAGGAGAAATAGGACAGCTCTGGTGACCAGGCTCCTCTATCCTTTAGGAATGCTGAGAAGATCTTGGGCTACCTGAACACCAATGTGCTGAGCCACGACCTCATCCCACCCCACGTGAACTTCTCCCACCTCACTGCCAAAGACTACAACGAGATGTACAGGGTGATCATGACTGTGAAAGAAGCGCAATTCAAAGAACTGGGCTTGGACCCCTGCCTGTTGGAGGATGAACTCAACAAGGTACATGGTGGCACCCCTGTGAGGACCTGAAGGTCACCTTTCCCATTGGCTCTCCCTTGTGTCACTCCTGGCACATGGATTGGGAAAAACTATTTTTAGAGACCCTCTAGGAATGGGGATTCTCTGTGGTCTTTGCCAGCACACAGTGGTCCTTCCTGGGGTGGGAAAAAGCATTGTCCATGACAAGTTTAGTAGGGTCATCACTGCTTCCAGCTCGGATCCAGACTGGGTTTTTCTTTTCTTGAAGAACCCTAGAATCCCAGATTGGAGGGACCTCAAGGGTCATCTGGTCCAACCTTTCTAGGCAAAGCATGACCCAGCACCCTGCACAGCCAAAGAGTGGTTCAGTGAGGCATGCAGGAGCTTGCAGGCTGACTCGATCATGTTCCTTCTCATCTTTTGGTCCTCTCTCCCCCTGAACAGTCGGTGCAAGGAACTGGCCTGGCCTTCATTGCCTTCACAGAAGCCATGACTCACTTCCCAGCCTCACCCTTTTGGTCTGTCATGTTCTTCTTGATGCTGATAAACCTGGGGTTGGGCAGCATGATCGGGACAATGTCAGGCATCACTACACCCATCATCGACACCTTCAAGGTGCGGAAGGAAGTGTTCACAGGTGAGGTCTTTTCTCCTGCAATCTCCTTGGGAAGGGGTGGAGGGTCCCTGTTGTCCTGGGGAATTACTCTAGGGGAGTGTGGACATGTAACTGGATCCTGCTAATGGAGGGAATGGACCTTGTGGTGGAGGCCTTGGGGAGCTCTGACCATGCCTGGTTGCTTCCCACAGTTGGCTCCTGCATCTTTGCCTTCGTGGTGGGACTGATCTTTGTGCAGCGCTCTGGGAATTACTTTGTCACCATGTTTGATGATTACTCAGCCACACTGCCGCTCACGGTCGTTGTCATCCTGGAGAACATTGCTGTGGCCTGGATTTACGGCACCAAGAAGTAAGACATTTGCACAAGAATACTCTTGCTGTAACTCTTGGCTTTCACACAATTGCTGTAACTCCTGGCTTCCAAAACCCTCCTTCCAGGTTTTCCATATGATTTCTCCCCCAAGAGGCCAGCTCTGATGGAGCAAATACTCCAGGAGAAGCTACCTTATAGGCAGGCATTTGGTTCACCTTAATCCTCTTGTCCTGCCCTAAGTGTGGCCCAACCCCAGGAACAAGTCCTTCTGCTGGGTATCACCTGCTGTTGGTTGTAGTGCTCTATCAGTTGCAATTACCCTTTTATTTGTTGTTTCCAGGTCCCTCTGGAAAGAGACCTTGTTCCCTTCAGTGCCTGTTCTTGCTGTCCATGAGTTGGCCAGGGCAAAGGGGGCTCTGGTTAATGTTCAAATGGCCTTTTCCTTATGAGGTTTTCAACCAGTCCTGTAGGCCTGACAGATGCTGGGATGCTTGTCTGGATCAGCTGAGTTATTCTTCAGGCTCTACCTTGATCATAATTTACAGTGGTTGCTTCTGGAGGGGAGTTTATTACTCGTAGCTAGGGAATGGCATGGTTTCATCTTTTTCTTGGCAGGTTCATGCAGGAGCTGACGGAAATGCTGGGTTTCCGACCCTACCAGTTCTACTACTACGCCTGGAAGTATGTCTCTCCCATCTGCATGGCCGTGCTCATGACCGCCAGCATCATCCAGCTGGGAGTCAGTCCCCCTGGATACAGTGCATGGATCAAAGAGGAGGTGAGCACAAATCCCTTCCTCACAGTCACCTCCCACTGTGGTCCAGGCTGAGCAGGGAGCAGCTGAGCTGCAGAGCACCCTGCTCACGGAATCATAGAATGGGTTGGGTTGGGAAGCACCTTCAGACCATCCAGTTCCAACCCCCTGCCACAAGAAGGGACACCTTCCACTAGAGCAGCTTGCTCCGAGCCCCATCCAATCCAGCCTTGAGCACTGCCAGGATGGGGCATTTGCCACTTCGTTGTGCACCCTGTTCCAGCTCCTCAGCACCCTCACAGTAAGGAACTTCACTGCTCTGCTCATTTCTCCTCTCCTCTCCTGCTGAGAGACATCCTGCCTGCAAGCCATCAGGTCTGTCCACATTGCCCAGAAGCCTTCAGAGGGCTCTGACGTGAGAGCTTGGTTTTTGGTTGGCTTCCACAGCTGCATGCTGTGTGCGGGACCATGGCCTTTTCCTTGATTTGAACCCACCTTCTGACAGCTTCATGTGGTGCCCCGGAGGATGAAGTGTGGCAGCAGGAATTGTCTAGAGATGTTCTACCTGGTGTGTATCACCTCTGCTGTAACGGGCCCTTGACACTGGTGTTTGTCTCTTCCAGGCTGCAGAGAAGTTCCTTTTCTACCCAACCTGGGCCATGGCCATCCTCATCTCTCTGATCATCCTGGCATCCCTCCCTCTGCCCCTGGTCTTCATCCTCCGGCAGTTCCACCTCGTGTCGGACGGCTCCAACGCCCTCTCTGTCACCTACAAGAAGGGACGGATGATGAAGGACATCTCCAATTTGGAAGACAATGATGAGACCCGCTTCATCCTGAGCAAAGTGCCCAGCGAGACCCCATCCCCCATGCCCACACACCGCTCCTACCTGGGTCCTGGGAGCAATTCCCCCATGGAAATGAGCAGTGCCCCCAATGGACGATACGGCAGTGGGTACTTACTGGCCAGCACCCCAGAATCTGAACTGTGATGGTTGCCTGTGGACCACCCCCACTGGGAGAGGAGGTCACTGGGGAGTGGATCCTGGCTGTCCAGGCAATAGGAAAATTACTTACTAAGGAAGATGAAGAAGAAACCCCTCCTAAAATCGTAACCAAAAGCAGCCATTTCTAGGATGATCAGGAAGAAGGGATTGCGGGAGGGGCAGGACTCCTCCGACAACCCTGGGTGGAAAGGCAGGATCCCCGAGCCTTTGGGGAAGGGAGGAGGAACAAGAGATGCTGCGATACCTTTCCAAGAGTTGCTCTCAATGCAGCTCAAACCTGAAGCAAAGAAGCTCTTTTCTAAGCAGCTGATGGTTGGAAAAAGGACCTGGAGGCAGGTGGAAAGCCAGCACACTTCCTCCTGTCACCCAATGCTCTTCCCTCCCACTCTGTTGTCCTTTAGCCGGGAGGAGTCATGGCCTTATTCCAACGAGCACAACTACCCATCGACGTTTGGAGCACAAAAAGGTGCTGTTGTTGTCACCATCATTATTGTTGTATCTCCTGTAGGTTTTTATAGCTGTGAACACACCTAAATAACCCCCATATTTTGACTAGGGTTGCCAGGGAGCAGCACAGGGCTGGCTGAGACGTTGCAAGATGTGAGACAGTGGATGGTGGATCCTTGGTATCTGTTGTGTTGCCACCAGCATGGGGACAGTGTCTGTGGGTTGTTGTGGGCCATGGAGATGTCACATCCATGGCGTGCTCCATGGTTGGGCAGATATTGTGCTGAGTGACAGAAGGACCTTGAAGTGAGGGTGATTGAGATAGGTGGGCTTGTGGGGTCTGGATGGGGCTCCTATGATGGCGGTCAGGAGCGCGCCCTTGGATTTACTCCTGACATGTGGGATGCTCTGCTGAACCAAACCCCTGGCGTGGTGTCTCCTCTTCCTACACTCTAGATGTCCCAGAGGGACAAGCAGAGAAGCATCCAGCTTCTGCAGGGGCATCCAGTGCTACCACGGGCCTGGTTTAGCTCTCAGGAAAACACCTCCTGACTTACCTGCCTTGCACCCACCAGTGTGATGACCCAGGCAGTGATTAGCTTTGGACATATGTCCTCTTTTCTCATAGCTTCAAGCCAGGAGATCCGTAACACCTCCTGTTGCACCCACAAAGGAGCCCACCAGCCTTATAATGAGGGTAACCAGATCTTGGGGCAACAGGCAACTGCTGAGCAGCAGTTATTGGGAATCAGTGCCAGGTCCTGGTGTCCCCGCTAGCTCTCGATCCAGGCTGGTGAGCCCTTGTTAGAGCCCAGGGCCTTCTAACACCCCTATCCACATTATCTGGGGACCAGACTGACGGGACCTTGTGTTGATTTTCCTCAGGCTCTCTAGGAAAGGTTGGGATCTGCCAGCTCCAAGTCTCTCCCACTGCGCCTGAGGGTTGTTTCCTTGAATCCTACGTGTAGCCAAGCATTGCTGTCAAGTATTAGGTGGCATCTTCCTTCTTTCCCCAAAGGGACAGGAGAGCAGCAGCTTGCTTGTCCCCTCTCTCCTCTCAGCATGTTACTATGGCCTCCAAAAGCTGAGGGAACTCCTTATCCTTGCTTCTGCTAGGCTTAGATCATGCATGATGGTGTTCCAAGCCAGTCTGAAGGCCAAGTTTGTGGGTGCTTGCCCATGAGCCCTTTACTCCCCTGCTTTCATGTCAATGGGTTTCATTCCACCATGTTTCTCCTTTCTGTTGGGAGGTGAAGTCAGAAAGTACCTTCTCTTACCATCCCTGAGGTCAGGAGGCCCCCACAATGATGTTTCTCTTGTGGGTTGCCATCCTTTCTAATCCTTCTCCACGAGCTTGCCTGGGGACCCTAAGACTCTCCCTGGACAATTAGCTCAGGCCCTTCATTAACCATTTGCCCAAGGGAAAATAGAGACATGGCCTGAACCAAAGCAGCTCAGTCTTTTATGACTCTGAGAAGTGCCAGCCCTGTGTGGTCTCTCTTGCAGTGGTCCCCACTTCACCATCCCCACTGCTGCCTTTCTCCTTCCCCTGCCCATGCAGAGGGACATAAAACATTGTCTCTGAATGGGAGAAGCACAAACCCTGTGGCATTTCTCCATCATTAGGTGGGATGTTCCCTTCCATCTCTTACCTCTCCCTCTGTCCTCACTTCCCTTCACCCAACCAGCAAGACAGAGGATGAACCAAATCATTGCTCAAAGTCACCTTCCCAATACCCCGAAGCCTGGGGCTGGATTCTTACCACAGCTCCCATGGAGTTCACGGAGCAGGACACCAAAGGGCTTAGTCCCATCCACTCCCATGGCATGATGCTCCTCAAACCCTGGGAGGAAGGATCCAGACTTCCATCTCTCCCATCACCATCCCCAAGCCAGCCAGGGAGGTGTTTGCTTTCCTCCCCTCTTCTTGCAGCGTCAATAAGAGGCAAAGTCAACAAGAAGGTAACAATGAAAGCTGTGTTATATAGATACATAAAGCATATACAGAGAGAGCAGATGGAATCATAACCTAGAGAGTCTCTATTTCTATTGTATATTTATTCTGTAAATGTTACTGTAAATGCTGTTAAATGACAAAACATGTCCCAAAGTGGCCCGTGACCTATTTCCAGTCCCAGTGCTGTACAGATCAATCCTCATTGTATATTGGGACCTATTTCTACCTTTTGATTTCTCATGTGTGGCTCTTCCTTCCCCCCCCTTAGCCCAGGGCATCCATCAGCCGTGGGGCATCCAGCAGAGAGGAGGAGGAAGGATGACCCCTTCCTTTTTATCTGTGGCAATACTGTATTCCTTCGTGGCATTTGCTCGGTGTTGGACACGGGGTGTGGGGTTGGGGGGGGGGGGTGTGTGTTACAAGTGGAAGTGATCCGTGTCGTTGCCGTGTGAGCGTGCGCGTGTTGGTCCGTAGATGCCGTGTGTGTGTCCGTGTGGATGGGTTTGTTTGGGATTCACTTTCCTGCTGTCCTCGGTCACTTTTGGAGCATGGGGGGTGTTTCTCCTGCTCACTGGAGCAGGTTCTCCCTCCACACACCTCCTCGGGATCCTGAGCTGCGGATCCGGCTGATCCTCAGTAGCTTTTAGCCCTAGAAATCACTTTTCCCCCTCTTTTTCCCCACAGAGGCACAGGGAATAGCTGCTACTTGTGAGCACAGGCACTTTTCAGTTCTCCTCCAGGCAGTGGGAGAAGGAGGGGGAATCACTGCTGATATTCCTGTCCTGCTCAGTTCCCAGCCTGAATCCCTTTGCTCAGAGCAGGATGGTGGGGGACAAGGGTGTGCTGGGTGGATCAGGAGGAGTCAAACCACTGTCCCCTCCCTGGGGACAGAGCTGGGGAGGGGTTCAGTGGGTCTGGAGAGGGGTTGGCTGGTGCTGGTGGTGCTGTGGGTCTGGGGGTCCATGCAGTCCGAACAGGGCTGGATGGATCTGGGATGCAGAGCATCGGATCTGCTGTTGGTGCTCTGGTGGGTCTGGATCTGCCTTGACCCTGATGGGGATGGCTGGAGATAGGTGTACTCTGCTGATTGGCACCACCCCTGGGTGTCCCTTGGCTCTTTCCCCTCCAAACCAGCCCCTACTTCCCCTCCTGGCCTCCTCCCAGACCCTGGTAGATCACATTAAACCCCTCCATGGAGCAGCCCCCGATTACTCCATGGAGCACCTCCACTGCCTTCCTCTTATCCCTCATCCTGCCCTGAGCCTGGGTCTCACCCAGAAGAGCTGGGCTGCCCTGGTGGCCCGGGGGGAACACACAGCATCAATCAGGATGTGGCCTCCTCCCCTGTGGACAAGCACAATGCTGGTGAACCCCTCCTGTACAGGTAAAAGCACAGATCTCGTAGTAACTTGTCCCATGTATCCTCGTAGCCGGTGTATTTACCACGCGTGCTGTGCCGGCCCAACTCCTCAGCAGTGGAGAGAACCCTGTAACAGATGTAATGGAGTCTGATTAAAGTCTCTTCTTACCAAATCTCTTCTCACCACGTCTCTTCTCTGTCTCTGTTTCCTTTGGGGGCTCTCTGAGATTTGGAATTGGAGAGAGTTAAAGCAATGGGCTCTTGGCACTCATGGGATCAATGTGTCTGTCCTTCCCTGGCCTGTCCCTCACCATGGTGTCCTGTTTCCCCTCATCCTCTGATTCACTTCCTCCATCCAGATCAGCCCCTGCAAGGGGCTTGCTCAGGATGCTTCAGGAGCATCATGGAAGTGTTCTTCCATCCTGGACCAGTTCAAACTGTACACACTGGCAAGCACTGGCACACAAACTGGTAAGATGCAGCATCTACTCCTCTGCACAGCACCCGGTTCTGTTGCTGGCGGACTATCTGGAGCACTGGGGGATACTGGGAGGTTGGAGACCCTCTCTGGAGAAGGATCAGGGATTTCCAGCAGCCCCAGGTGAGTTCAGCTGCTGGGTATCCTCTTAGGAACAGGCTTGGTTGGGAGTGGGGCTGCCTCTTCCCTTCCCTTCCATCTTCTGTAGCTCATTTGGTATCTCCAGGGTTGGATCAGTCCTGGGGAGCATGAGAAAGGGAGGAAGAAACAGGATGGATGAGACCAGATGAGATGCATCAGCACTGGAGATGCCATCAGGATATCACTGTGGCTGTGACCTGAACTCATCCCTGCTGCAGTGGCAGCCATGAAGGAGCAGAGCAGGTTCCCAGAGTACCTCTGCACCATCTGGAGGTGTTGTAGGACTGGGATTGAGTGTGTGACATGGGGTTGGAGCAGCAGTGCTGGCCATGGTGGAGGCAGGAAGTAGCCCACGGGTTATCCCTGCCCAGGTCCAGGACCTGGCTTTGGGGGAAGACATCCCCCAGGCATGATGACCAGGGCATGTAGAGCAGCTCTGAGCTCCAGTGAGGCCCTGGTCTGTGGAGCAGGGATGGAGATGCTCCCAGTTCCTCCTCATCTTCAGTGTGGTGGCACAGATGCAGGATTACATTGAGTGTGGCTCAGAGGGATGCCTTGGGCTCTGTGGTACCCACACATGGTGCTCACTGCTGTGCTGGGCTGTCCGGCCTCAGCCCACCCTTATGCTCCCACTGCTGTGTGTGCTGAGTGGCTCTGGGCTTGGGAGGAGGCTCAGATTTCGGACCCAGAGACCCTGGACAAGGCTCATTGTCCTCAGGCCATCCCATAGTATGAAGGGACCTTGATTTGTTTTATCCCTCTTTCTGCATGCAAAAGCAAACCCCAAGCAGCACCTTGGTTGCATCCTTGGGGTTGCAGCTATCACAGGGATCTCAATGAGCTGCTGCCATGGAAAAGCCCTGGAGCAGGAGATAAGTGGGGCAGGATTTGGCTTCATCCACCCCACAGAGTGCCAGGAGCTGGGAATGAGTCTGGAGGGACGGGGTGCCACAAAGCACCTCAATGAGACAACCTGCAAAGGGTGATTTTGGCCCTTGTGGGGTGAGAAAAGAAACCCAGGTGTGAAATTTAAGCCAAAACCATGTGGTTTGGGGTTTATTCTTTAAATCGGGTCTCATGACAGTGAGGCAGGGAACCTTCAGAGCCTGGTGGGAGGTGGAGGCTGCTGCTGTTGGACCAGAAGGTGGATTTTGGGTGTCCCATCTCAAAACAGCTCTTGGCCGGGATACGGACGCACGGTGGAGCCACTGACAGCATCGTGCGGCGGTTCCCTGAGCGCTTCGGAAAGGAAACCGAAGCCGGTTATCCCGGCGCTTAAAGATAGGGAAACGAGGCTCAGCAGGCTCATGGCCCCTTCCCAGTCATTCCAAAGGCAGACGCCCACCACCTCCATCCCCGCTCCAGCGCAGCCTCCTCCTCCTGCCCCCAGGCTGTGTGTATGGAGCACAATTACATCAGTGATGCTGTGGATGGAATCAGATCCGCCGCTGGACTGAGACATCGTCTGCGGTGGTTTTCCTTTGCCTTGGCTCCAGCGCAGAGCCAGGACCCACAAGGTGGCACTGTGCGGGAGCAGCGATGGGTGCTCAGCGCTGCGCTCTCCGGAGCGGGCTGGGGTTCCTGGGGATCACGGGATGAGCCAGCTCCCCTGCCAGGCAGAGCCTGGGGAGGGACAGGGCTGCAAACGGTGTCCGAGCACCCCTGTGCAGCCCAAATGGCCCTGTTCAGCTGGTGCTGAGCAATTAAGTGGCACTATTCCCCCAGCGGAGGTGAACCTTGCCAGCAGGTTGTGATGGATGCTCTGGGAAGATCCACCTTCCAAGAGAGCATCCCGAAAGGCTGCTTGAGGCTCATGCCCTGGTGAGCTGCTCTGCAGCATCAGCACCTTGTGGTGCTGTGGGTGTCACCATCCACAGACCTGCGATGGCACTGTCCACCAAAAGCATGAAGGGAAGAGAGCCTTGAGTGGAGCATCTAAGGGATTGCTGAGGTTCAGCATATCTTTTTATGAGCGTAATCCTGAGCTGGAAGGACCTGCAGGGGTTGGTTTGTCCATCTCTACCCCAAAGCAGGATTGTCTCTCCCTAAAATGAGTTGAAGTCCACCTTCCTCCTCCATCCCTCCATGGATGGGGGTATGGCATGATCCTCAACCTCTCCTTTAGGCCATGCAGCCCTTGGATCATCCCGTGGCCCACTGTGCTTGTCTTGCTGTGCCAAGCTGGGGACACATCCTGCGTGCAGGGCTCAGGGTGCTGTGCTGGGTCAGGGGGAGAAACAGTGCAGAGACTTTGGGGGACACCCAGATGTCCCCTACCCATCCTCAGGACCCACATGAAGGCTGTGTGACCCACCTGCTCTTCATTGCATCCCCCTGTGGATGTTATCAGAGATGCCTTCGGCCTGGCAGGAGGCCTCTGTAGAAGTGACTCCCCCTTGCTCCAAAAAGGCCCTTTTTCATCAAAGCTCTTTCTATTTTCTCTCTCTCTTTTCCTTTCTGTGTGGTTTGTTTTTTTTTTTTCATGGACATTAACAATCTGAAGGCATATTTCGAGAGCAGACAGCTTTGGGCGGGTGTTGCTGGCTTAAAGATCTCTTCCTTCCCCAGATACAACCCATTTGTCTGCATGGCCACCTCCTCCCACCCCGGGATCAGCCACGCATGGGTACACCAAGATCTCCACGGGATGAAAGCCACCGGGATGAAATATTAGCAGCAGGTCGCAGCATTCCTTCCCTCCCGTCCGAACCCGCGCTCCGGGGATGAGGAGCTGAGCTGCAATGCCTGGTCGGTGATACAAAGCTCCATCTTTCCAGCACGGTTTTCTCTGGGGCTCCGAGCTCTCCCGCTGGTGCAGCCCCGGGTGGTTTGGGTGTGGAGCTACACCAGCCCCCCCCAGCTCAGGATCCGGCCCTGGAAGCTGTAGCAGTTACTCTTGGAGCAGGGCGTTCTTGGGGGTAAGATCTGAAGCGCGGCTCTCACGCCTCGTGGGGGTGGTTTTGGGTGGAGCTTTGCCCCCAGTCCCGTCCCCCCCAACACCCCCAGTAAGGGGTGAGTGTGGCACCGAGGGGACAGAGTGGGGCAGGGGTGAGGAGGGACATGGGGGGATGCTCAGAGCCTGGGGAGATGTAGTGGGGGATGCTGGAGCGGGGCAGCATCCCCCACTCACTGTCCCTTCACCCCACACCAAGGACCCTATTATCCAAGCGCTGACCCCCCCGGTTCACCCCCTGACACCCCAATAGCGGGCCTCTTCTGGGCTTGGATCCCTTTGCGACCCCAAAGGACCCACCTGCAACCCCCCCATCCTGGCAGCATGGGGTCCCTCGGGTCTTCATCGTGGTGACAGCCTTGTCCCTTGGGCCACCGCAGCTCTTCACCTCCTCCCCAGCCCCAGGAAATGGGGCTGAGCATCCCCAGGAGATGGAGCTGAGCATCCCTTGGAGATGGACTGAACATCCCCAGCACCCTGGAGGTGCAAGACCCCCCCCCAAGGAGGAGGGTTTAGGGGAAGGGCCCCTGGTTCTGGGGTGGTTGGTACCCTGCTCCCAGCCTCGGGGTGCAGCTCTGAGGAAGGTGCATCTTCCACTCGAGAGTTGAAAGAGGACAGGGAGATGTTGAGGGAGGGTGATGGGAGGGAAGGGGGGGTCTGGTCTGTCCGCAGGCACCCGGCTCCCCACCGGCCACGGCTCCGCGCTCGGGGTCGGTCTCTCCTGACCTCCCGGTGAGCGAGGGATTGCGAGCCAGGGAGGGATGGGATCTGCTCGAGCCTCTGCCAAGAGCTGGCTCCGGATCCGCAGGCAGCTCCGGGCTGCATTTCCCCTCCGGCGCGAAGCGGAGCCGGGGTGTCCGGGGTTCACTCCTCGCTGACACCGAGCCCCGAGACCCTCACCCGCAGCCGCGGGGAGGTGAGCGGGGCCTGGGGGTGCGGGGGGCCGGGGGGGGCCGTGGCGGAGGGCTGCGGGGTGGAGGGAGGGATGCGGGATGGAGGAGCGTGGTTGGGAGGGGAGGGATGGAGGGATGAAGGCGGGCGAGGGGCGCAGCGAGGGGCTGTGAACCGGGGCGCTGGGGCTCGAGAGGGGTCCGCGGCCCCCCCGGCTGGGCGGTACCGGCTCCCGTAACCCCGCCGCTTGCTCCCGGCTCTATCAAAGCCCCGGGGGGCGGCGGCGGCGCCGCTTCCCCCTCCGAGCCCCGGAGCTGCTGCCGCCACCGAGACGGGAGCGACCGCGGGGCGCAACAGGGCCCCCCCGGCCCGGCCAGCGTGAGAGCAGCCCCCGGCGCCGCAGCCCCCCCCCGGGGAAGGCAGGGCCCTGCTGGGGAAAGGGAGGGGGAACAGCGGGGGGAGAGGCGGAAGGGTCGCATCCATCACCCCCTCCCCAGTCGGGAACCAGGAACGCGCCCCCCCCCACCGCTGCTGTCCCCCCTCTCCCCGAGCGCGGCCCGGGGGGGGCGGAGGGAGAGCGGAACGAGTGGAGAAGGAGGGGCGCGCAGCGGGGCCCCCCCGCCCTGGACGCTGCAGGTACCGGAGGGGGAGACACTGCCCGGTGTGGATCGGAGCTCAACCCCCTGTATGCCTCCTCCCTCGGCCCGGCCTCGGCCGCAGCAGCAGCAGCAGCATCCCCAGGCGGGTCCGCATCGCCGGCGGCAGCCGCTGTGTCCCCCCGGCCCCGAGCCCCCTCCTGCCTCACTTGTTGCTGCCCGGCAGGGCTGGGCTGTCTCCTGCGGTTTAGGGCGGTTTTATTCGGGGTGGGGGGTGGTTTTGGAGGGGGTGGAGGTCGCAGCCTCCCCTTGCTGTGCCCCCCAGCAGTCACCGGTGTCCGGCTCGGCTCCAGCTTTCCCTTCTGAGGCCAGAGCCAAGGCTGAGCCCCCACTTTTCCCCCCTTCCCCAGTCCCATCTGTGCCCCCCATCTCCCGCCTCCGCCGACCCCCAGCTCCTCGCCCGGAGGAAGGGTGCGCGTAGCGTGCATCTCCCATCCACCGAAATCTATGATCAGCTCGGTGTGTGTCTCCTCCTACCGTGGACGCAAGTCTGGGAACAAACCACCCTCCAAAACATGCCTGAAGGAAGAGATGGGCAAGGGGGAAGATTCGGACAAGATTACCATCAACGTAGGGGGCACCCGGCATGAGACCTACAAAAGCACCCTACGGACTTTGCCGGGCACCCGCCTGGCCTGGTTGGCCGACCCTGATGCCCAGAGCAACTTTGACTTTGATGGGAAAAGCAATGAGTTCTTCTTCGACCGTCACCCTGGGATCTTCTCCTACGTGCTCAACTACTACCGCACGGGGAAGCTGCACTGCCCCGCGGACATCTGCGGACCCCTCTTCGAGGAGGAGCTGACCTACTGGGGCATCGATGAGACGGATGTGGAGCCGTGCTGCTGGATGACCTACCGCCAGCACCGCGATGCTGAAGAGGCCCTGGACATCTTCGAGAGTCCCGAGCCTGGTGGAGGGGCTGGTGGAGAGGAGCCTGAAGAGGAAGGCGGTAGGGAGATGGCCCTGCAATGCCTGGGCATGGATGACAGGCCCCCAGGTGCAGCAGGGGCTGCCGGAGGGGCTGGCTGCTGTCGGAATTGGCAGCCCAGGATGTGGGCGCTCTTTGAGGATCCCTACTCTTCCAAGGCGGCAAGGGTAAGCTCCTGAAACACAGTGGGAAGGTGGGATGGGAAGATCCTGGGGTTGTGTCTTCATCTCCTCGTCTCCACGAGTGAGATGGACTTTGCCTGTGGGTCGCACCATAGCCATCCCTTTCCCACAGTGGGGAGCATTGGCCATACCTCATCCTACAGGAAGTCTCTTCCATCATCTCCCCATTCCCTCCTGATGAAACTGGGGGCAAACACACACCCTGCCCCCTTTGCCCACCTCCTGGGCACACAGAGATGAGGGATTGGCAAAGATAGTCCTTGTCAAGGCTGAATCTTGCTGAAGTTTCAGGGTGCTCCAGGACAGGCAGGATTGCTTGGGTTCCTCTCACAGTGTTGCGTTCAAAGCCATATCTAATGGCTCAGATGTGGAATGGGGAGATGGGGTTGATGCCTGCTGGCTCCAGATCAGGTCTTGAAGCAGATGGAATCCTCATGGTTATCCATAGGGAGCCTGTGCTCCTCTTCTAGAGCCTCAGTGGCCCCAAAGGACATCCTGCACCTCTGCACAAGCACCTCTCCCTGCACCCCACCAGCACCCTGGTCCCCACACCTTGGTCCCCACCGTCGCTGCTTCGATGCTGCCCACACTCAGCATACAGTGCCCAACAGCACGTGTGAGAACAGGCTCTGAGTCACAGTAACACACAAATACCCCTCCCAACCCTCCTCATCTTCACACATCCCTGAGGACCAGGTACACACACAGAGGAGCACACACATGCACAAACATCACCCCCCCTGTGACCCTCCTTGGCCATGCAGTCAATACCCGCAGACACTGACATGCTCAGGATGTATCCCACATAACCAGGAGCATCTTTGGACTCCTAGCCTAGCTCAGGCACTATTCTGTGCCTGTGTTTCCTATCCCAGTTACTCTTAGATCATTCCCAAAGTGCTGCCCACTGACCCATACACCCCCCCATCCTCATCCCATCCCCGCCCCATCCCATCCCTGCATGTGTATCCCCCATCACACAGCTTATGAATCCACCACATGCACACATCCAGGCACTTGGGCGCTAAATGAATTCTGGATGTATTTAGAGGTGTAAAAAAAGCCCTCAATGGTAAGAAATCCTGCAGGCAATTCACACCCACCAGCAGCACACGGGGCAGGGGGTCACTTTGTCAAGGCAGTGTTTTTGCTGCTAACACAAAAGCAACACACACACGCAGAGGATGCTTGGCCAGCAAGAGCTTAACTTGTTTTAAAGGGGTTACCTGATCCTTTGCCCATCCCTGAGGGCTCTTCGCCTTGGAGAGATGCTCTGAGTGGTGCAAAGCTCCAAATAAAACAGGGAAGAACCCCCAAAATAAACCCAAGCACAATAATTCAGCTCATATTTTTCACACTGTTCTTTGGTTCTGCTTCTCCCGTGTGCTGAGCTGCTCTTGGAGAGGCATTTGCTTTAGCAGGAGTGTGCTGGAGGGAACAGAGAGGGAACAGGTTGTGATGTGAGCCCTGGGTTGGAGTGGGATTAGTCTGCACTGGGAGCTCCCTACTTCCTTCTCCTTGCTCCAGCGTAAAGGCTCAGCTTAGCCCTGCATGGGGATGGTGACCTTCCATTGCCATCACCCACAGTCTCTTCTGTTCCTATTTCCCACTTTCAAATATCAGTATAGCACTGCAATGGCTTAGGACTGCTTTGGCAAATGGGAAACTGAGGCACAGAGCAGTGCATCCTGCCCAATGCATCCAGTTAATGTGGGGAGCTGCTGCTGGCTTGGAGTAACCATCCATCACTGGGATGCTCCGGAACCCACAAACATCTCTGTGTGTGCAACACTCATGGTGCTGCCATGGTGTTTTGGGATGGCTGAAGTGGCATTTCTTTAATGCTGCCCCATTTTAGAGCCTCCCCATTCCTTTTTGGAGCAGAAGGGGTGCTGCTGACCACCATGTTTGGTCTGGGGATGCACTGGAGATCCGGTCTTCCCAAATCTTGGCAGCACTGGGCAGGAGAGCAGCAGCAGGTTGTGTCTGTGAACTCTCTTCCTCCATTCTGACAGCGGTGACTTGAGGGCTGCATATCTCCAGTCCCTGCTCCTCCTCATCCATGGAGCAGCCCCTTGGGCCCTGACTCATTTGGCTCCTGGCTCTTTCCATCTTTCCCTCCTTCTAGCTTCTCTCTCCCAGCACCCCCTGAGCTGGCAACTGTGTGAGCATGCGGTTAGAAATCCTCCTCCCCAAGATTTCAACCTCTTTTCCTTGTAGCATCAATCCCATGGTATCACTGTTTCCTGCATCTCTTTCCTTCTCAGTGGAAATTTGGTCCCTAAACTCCCATCTGGAATTTAAAGCTCCTTTTCTCCCCAAGAAAAGGTGCCCTGGTTGTGATTTCACCTCTATTTCCAAGCTCTGCTTCCTTGTAGCTCCTCATTATCCCTTTGCAGCCCAACTTTGTGGCTTCTTGAACCTCACTTCCATTGGGAATTCCAGTCCAGTGACCTCCCCCGGGTTATGGAACATTGCTCTCAAGCTGCTGAGCACATGTTGAGGTCATGTAGATCACCAGTGGGTTGTAGAGGGCTCGTTTGGTGGGACTTCCAGCGCTGTGGTGGTGGTTACTTGAGCTTGGAGCAGAGGCCAAAGCTGACATGAGCCATCTCTGGTCAGACCAGCAGCTGACACAGAACTGAAGCAGCATCATTGACTTTTCAGGGGGACTATGGTTGGCACTGGCTGTGAACCTGATTCATCTATTTTTAGGGGTTGCTTTTGCTCCTGGGGCTAAATCAGTTCTCACCTCCACGGCTCATGCAGCAGAGCTGCTTCATTCCCACAGTGTTCCAGGGTCGCACTCTTCCTTGGTAATTTCCTTCCTCTTACGTTGCTTTGAGTTGAAGTTTTTACTCTTCCAGTTTTCCTGTGATTCCCCATCCAGAAAAACCCAGGAATGTTCCTTCTGCTGAAAAATGTGTCATTTTGGCCATGTGTGGACATGTTTGTCTGCTTAAACTGGTCTTGCTTTGAGACCCCATTTTTTGTTGGGTTTGCTTCCCAAATTTTGCATGGCTGATGGGTGAGGGCTGCCTTTGGAGCTGCCAACAATTGAGCCACATCGTAGCATGTGGTCCAGCATGGTCTCGTCTGAGGGGCATGGAGCATCTCAGTGCATCCCCAAGCAGATGTCTGTCACTAGGGCTGGAGAATCATCTTCCAGAGGTTTCTCCATCAGTTAGAGCCTGGCTTAAGTTTATTCCTAACTTAGAATCAAGGAATGGTTTCTGTTGGAAGAGACATTAAAGCTCCTCCAGCTCCAACCCCTGCCAGGGGCACAGACACCTTCCATAGAGGAGCTTGCTCCAAGCCCTGTGTCCAACCTGGATTGAGCACTGCAGGGATGGGGCAGCCACAGCTTCTCTGGGCACCCTGTGCCAGCGCTCAGCACCCTCACAGGGAACAGCTTCTGCCTTGGATCCAACCTGAACTTCCCCTGTTTCAGTCTGAACCCATCACCCCATGTCCTATCACTGCAGTCCCTGATGAAGAGTCCCTCTCGAGCATCTTTGGAGCCCACTTCAGACACTGGAAGCTGTTCTGAGATCTCCACGCAGCTTCTCTTCTCCAGGCTGAACAGCCCCAATGTTCTCAGTCTGGCTCCACAGAGGAGGTACTCCAGCCCCTGATCATCCTCATGGCCTCCTCTGGCCTTGCTCCAACAGCTCCATGTCCTTCTGTTGAGGACACCACAACTGCACGCAGTGCTGCAAGTGGCAGCTCACAAGAGCAGAGTAGAGGGGCAGGATCCCCTCCTTCATCCTGCTGCTCCTGCTCTGGGGATGCAGCCCAGGGTAAGTTTGGTTTCTGGGTTGTGAATATCTTTGGAGGTCTGAAGCTCTCTGTGCTGCACCCACATGGGTTTGTCCTTGGGGACACCCCTCAAGGATGCTCCCAGCAAGCTCAGGGCTGCTGGCACATTGCTGCTGGTGGCCAGGGCTGGGTTTCTCTCAAGTGTGACTCAGGCTGTCTCTGCTGCTGATTCACTCCAGCCGAGGACCTGGGCTGTGTCTCGGTGCCGCTGCCTGCAGAATGCAGCCAGTCGGGTGGCTTTGACAGCGCAAGGTCACATCCTGCTATGGTGTGTGAGTAGCAAAGGGTGCTGAGCGGGATCTGCTCAGGGAAGCCAAACCTGCTGTGCTTTTGTGCTGGAGGAAGGTAGAAGAAGAGCTTTTCTGCTTAGAGTCTTTTCCTTGGGGGCTTTGGGGAGCAGATGGGTAATGGACTCATCATGAGCTCATCCTGTCTGGGAGGGCTGAGCAGGATTGATGGGGAGACGACAAAGTGGTTTCTTTCTGACACAGCCTGAGGTTTCCATTGTGTGTTGCTGGCCCTTTCTCACTCTCATCCGAGGCAAAGCAGGGAGAAGGTGATGTAGAGGGGATGGAGGTCTCCATCCAGTCCAACTGCTCTCACTGGTCGGGCATAGGGGAGAAATGTCACTATCTGGGTGACACCAGGTCCAGGCATCAGCAGGATGCTGAGCTCTGCCTGTCTTCTCCTCCTTGTCCTGCCCTCTCAGTGCTGGGAGCATTGGTGGGCACATTGTCTACCCCTGACTCTTATGGAGCAGGGAGGGCACAAAGGGTCATCTCTGATACATCCAGACCCCAAACCTCACAGTTGTGAACGGTGTGAATGTCTCATCTGGGGGGTATTGGGATCAAAATGGGGGAAAGATCTTTGACTTAGTCCTCTCGAAGTCCCTTTTAAAGTGTGTTCCCAGTGGAGGCTTGCTCCAAACCCACGTGCTGCAGGTCTCCCTTCATCCCCATCACTAGCGTTTCTGGCACATCTCCATCCACATCAGGAGCCCAGCACATAGAATCATAGGATCATAGAGTGGTTTGGGTTGGAAAGGATCTTAAGATCATCCAGTTCCATCCTCCTGGGCAGGGACACCTCCCACTAAACCATGCCACCCAAGGCTCTGTCCACCCTGGCCTTGAACACCGCCAGGGATGAAGCATTCACAGCTTCCCTGGGTAACCCATTCCACAACATCTTCCCCTGCACCCATCATAACACTTGGAGAAAGGTTCTGGACTGGTGGCCCCAGCCTCTGAGGTTTGCTATTGACTCACGAGACAGTTTGGGGAACCCTCCTAATTTTCAGTCATTATTCTTGGGGAACTGGGTGGCAGCAGCTTAACTCTGGGGTGTTTTGAGGCTGGTGTACTTGCTTTACTGATTGAGGACTTCTCCCATCCCTACTGTTGCAATTCACTAGCAGGGGTTAGAAGAGATGGACCAAAGGCAGGTGACACCAGAAGTGTGTCTCAGGCTGCCCCAAGGTTGTTGTCACAGTGGTTCATAATTGCTGCTCTCCTCCAAAGAGGAGAGGTTGTCCCAAATCAGGAGGGGTTGACCCAAATCAGCTAATGGCCCATGTGGTTTCTACTACTGCAGGTAGTTGCTTTTGCCTCGCTTTTCTTCATCCTGGTCTCCATCACAACCTTCTGCCTGGAGACACACGAGGCCTTCAACATCGACGTCAACGTGACGGAGACCCTCGTGGTTGGCAACACCACGACCATCCTGCTGACGCACAAAGTGGAGACGGAGCCCATCCTCACCTACATCGAAGGGGTCTGTGTCCTGTGGTTCACCCTAGAGTTCCTGGTTCGCATCATCTGCTGTCCAGATAAGCTTCTCTTTGTTAAAAACCTGCTCAACATCATTGACTTTGTGGCCATCTTGCCCTTCTATCTAGAGGTAGGTCTCAGTGGCCTGTCCTCCAAAGCTGCCCGGGACGTACTGGGCTTCCTACGGGTGGTCCGTTTCGTCCGGATCCTCCGGATCTTCAAGCTGACCCGGCACTTTGTGGGTCTCCGGGTGCTGGGCCATACGCTCCGGGCCAGCACCAATGAATTCCTGCTCCTCATCATCTTCCTCGCTTTGGGGGTCTTGATTTTCGCCACCATGATCTACTACGCCGAGCGGATTGGAGCCAAAACATCCGACCCCCGTGGGAGCGACCACACTCACTTTAAGAACATCCCCATTGGGTTCTGGTGGGCTGTGGTGACCATGACAACCCTGGGGTATGGTGACATGTACCCCAAGACCTGGTCAGGCATGGTGGTGGGGGCTCTCTGTGCGTTGGCCGGGGTGCTCACCATTGCCATGCCCGTGCCTGTCATTGTCAATAACTTTGGGATGTACTATTCATTGGCCATGGCCAAGCAGAAGCTGCCAAAGAAGAAGAAAAAGCATATACCCCGTCCGGCCCCACTGGACTCGCCAACCTACTGCAAGTCCGAGGAGAACTCCCCCCGGAACAGCACGCAGAGCGACACTTGCCCCTTGGCGGTAGAGGAGGGGGCAACTGAGAGGAAACGGTCAGGTGAGACCCCCAAAGTGAGGCAGAGGGATGGGGAGACCTCCAGGAGGAGCCCCCAAGGCAATGTCTTTGGTTCCCTGTATCCCAGAGTCCCTGAGAGCTGCCCTGCTGATGGATATACAGCCCCCAGCTCTTGGGTTGGTGAGATCTTGGTGCAGAAAGGGCTGGGACCCTTGGGTGTCCTGGTGTTGGGTGCTGTGTTGGTGGACCAGCATGCTGCAGATTAAGATTAGGGAGTAAAGGCCAAATCATGCTTTCCTGATGGCATAGATGAAGTCGCAATAGTGTGATTCAAGGTATCCCTACCCAGACCATCTCTTCCTCACACTGGCAGAGGTCCCTTGCCTGGTTTCCATCTTAGCCTGGTAATGCTTCCTCACACTATAAATCAGGACAAACTTCACCAAAAAGGATAAATCCATGGATATTCCCTGGGACTTGATCCCACCTCCCCATTCATCTTCTAGCAGATGCAGCATCCCTGCCTGGTAAGGTCAGTGCTGCCCCAAATCCCATGCAGGAGCAAAGTCAGTCCCTCTGTCTTTATGGTTTGGTCTCATGCACTGAGCTGAAGTTTGGGGTTTGGCCATTCTTTCCTTCAGGTCAGGACAGTTAATTTACAGCAAAGAAACAGGAAAGACCCTGGTTGTGTCCTAGGTTGTGCTCTGCTCTGTTGTGGCATTCACTGCAATGAGCCCTGAGCAGCCACACACTGGCCACATGTTTGTATTAGTGATGGTCCTTCACCTGTGAAGATACAAGGAGCTCCAAATGCCCCATAGCAGTTTTCCTTTACAAACCTCCCTTTTCCACATGTCTAGCGTCCCAATTGCTCTTGAGGAGCAGGTCAACCCCATCTCTTCACCCCACCACTGATCCAGGACCACAGGCCAGACCCTGAGCATGGCACCCTCTCAAGCTAACGAACCAGAGAGTCAGATGCCATCAATTAACACTTCACCTCCATCCTGAGCTTCCCTTATCTCAGCTGTGGGAATTTTGGAGAGCTAATTCCCACCAAAGAGGTGGACGGACCTTAAAGACCAAGGATGTTTCCTCTCTGCTTGGCTTTGCAGGATATATAACACTCAGGAGGGGAGTAAAAGCTGTTCTTTGCTAGTTGGGTTAGGATTCAGTATGGCTCTGTTCCCCTGGTCACTCTAAGTTGGCATGTCCATGCTGGGGTAGAGACCTGAATTCATGGGTGTTGCTTTGGGCCACCTGCAAAGTGGGCTTCTGTATCCTTGCATGGTCTAAGTGTACCCTTCTGTCCACCCCAAGCACCTCATGATGCTGATGGGTCTCTGCCACCTTCTTGCAGACTCTAAGCAGAACGGCGAGGCCAACGTGGTGCTGTCAGATGAGGAGCAGCCGCTGTCACCCACTGATGAGGAGAAGCGGCCCATGCGACGCTCCAGCACCCGGGATAAGAACAAGAAATCCTCCACGTGCTTCCTGCTGGCCACAGGCGACTTCTCCTGTGCAGCTGATGGAGGCATCCAGAAAGGTATGGCTGATGTGGGATGTGTAAGGTGGAGGTTTGTTGCATTGACTCAAGACAGTGTCACATGTCCATCTGCCTGCCTTAATGTTCTCTGCTCCCCAAATCCACTTGTCCTCCTGCCTCTCCATCTGCTCCATGTCTGTTCACCACATCTCTCTGTGCTAGCTCTATACTTTTGGGTTTTGTTCCCCGAAGTTCTCCTTCCCTATTGCCATGCTTTGGGGTCTGTGAGCCCAGGCTGGCCACACTGCCCTCCTTGGGGACAGCTCTGTCCCTTTGCTCCCCAGTGCTCCAGCTTCTCCTGTCCTTCTAGCTCGTCTCCCTGGGCCTCAATCACCCATCTCAGGGTGGTGTGAGGGGGGGACACCTCTCCTGGGGCTGGGACTGAAGGTGGTCAGAAGGTTTTCAGCAGGGAAAAGAATCCACAGGCTTTTCCCTTCCTTTTCCCCTCTGGTGTCTTCTGGTGGGTTCGAGCGTGGGGAGCCGAGATGTGTCAAGTGCTGCCTTGCCAAAAGCACCGGGCTGCCAGCAGGGCTGTCTCCTCTGGGTTTGGAAAGTGAGAGTTGAATGTTGAGGCTTCCAATGGGAAACTGTGGAGGAGATGAGTCAGGAAAACACAAAACTCTTCTTACCCATGACAAAACAATCCCCTCTTCAGCCTCCACCCTTCTCTGCCCGACCACTGAGCATGGCCTGGACCTGACTCCCAGCACCCCAGCCCCTCGGAGGGTAAATCCACTCCCCACCTTCACCCACAAGATTCAGCTGCATCCTCGAGTGCTGGGATAATCCTTAAGACAGAGCTCGGTTCTTTAGTTCTGTAGTTTGTCTTGTGTGTCCAGGGTAGTGTGGGATGAAGACCTACCTCAGCCTCCTTGGTACAGTATCTCACAGGGAATGGGGCATGGGAGCTGCAACCAGGGATGACAAAAGATGATGTGCAGCATCATTGAGCTGCACACCAAGGCCTGTTGGCTTGTGGTGTTGGAGCTTTGGAGGATCTCAAGGGTTTGTTGCTGTAGCATTGCCTGGGATGGTAAAAGCAAGATGGGCTTTAGGACACAGGGAGGAGTTTGGGGGCTATCACGTTTATTACATCAGTAGAAGCAAGCCAGCTGCTTCTTCAAGGGAAACCAAGAATTACCTTTGGCATTCCTGCTCAACCTCAGCCCTTAGGAAGAGGAAAGAAATAGAAAGCTTTGTACATCTTTGGGCAGGAGGGTGCTAGACAAATACTGCCTTCAAATGCCTTGTTTTTCCTGGGAGTGCCTTTTCCTGTGCAGTTCATCTCTTAATGCCTGTTAATGGAAAGGGGTGAGGGGGCTCTGGTCCTGTTCCAGTCTGGGGGGGATGCTGAACTGGAAGGAATGAAGGAGAAGGATGAAAGCCAGTGCTGGTCTTCATCTTTACTAGATGCTCAAGTCCAGGCATCCCTTCAACTGAAGCATTTGAGCTTGGTCCTGCTGAAGTCAGGACAAGCAGGGTAGATCTAAGAGCTGAGGATCCAGTGCTGCTTTTAGTGGGCTCCCAAATCACATTACTCAGTTGCAGGAGCCCAGGAGGGTCTCCTTCCCTGTGGCAGCAACAGCTATTCAAAAATGCATTTTGGCGATCTTTCTTGGATTGTTCTGGTGTCTTTCCTGCAAGCATCATCATTGAAACTAGATGTTGACATGGGTCACTTACCCCCACATTGCTGAAATGGTCTTTCACCTGAAGAAAGGTGGATCTGGTGTCCAGAGTGCCTTAAGAGATACATGAAACACTTTGGGAAGAGGAAACTTCAGTATCTGGGAGCAGGGAGGGGAAGAGATGATGTGTTGTGTCTGAGCTGCATAGCAGGCTCTGTTGTCTTGTGGTGTTGGTGCTTTGGAGGCACTCGGAAGTTTGCTGCTGTAACGCTGCTTGGGATGCTCGGGCTGTTGGGAATGGACTGGTACGATGCTTCTATGGGAGCTCAGGGATGATGTCTTCCCTGTGAGATGCTCCAGTATGGTCAGGGTTAGTGGTGACCAGAGGCGATGAGAGGAGCAAAGCAGCCTCATGTGCCCAGCCATTGGGAGATGAGGAAGAGCCTCTTCCCTCATCCTGATTTATCTCCCGCTGAGGCTGTTTGTTCTGGTACTGGGATGTTGGCAGCTCTGCAAATTGAGATGAGCTTGGTTCTGAGCCCGACTTGCTGATGGCCATCTGTCAGATCCGGGGACAGGTACTGATGTCTGTACAAGCTGTGGAAATCGGGAGCTGGAGCTGGTTCAGGAATATGCTGCAGGTCTCAGCATCCATCATGGTTCAAGCCCAATTCCAGTGGCTGATATCATTGGAGCAACTCAAAGAGAAAAGTTACCCCTGCCTGCTACCCCTTGGACATGGGCCTTGGAGAAGATGAAGCTGAATTGCAGTGGATTATTGTGCGGCACGTGTTTCTTGTCCCCATTGCTGCTTCCTTGCTCTCTTGCTGCTGCTGACATATCCAGACCCTTTATCTCCCTTCAACATTCAAGGCCTGCTCAGCAGTCCCCCAGAATGTGTCCTGCTGGGCCCTAGATGCATTGGGGTGGGTCTGTATTGGCAGATGAGCCCTTGTCCTCTGCTTAGGTGGAAGAATATGGAGGTAGGATGAGTCCAGCATCCCCCATGCCACTGAGATTGGTTATGATGATCTAGGAAAAAGCTAGTGATTGAAACCAGAGTGGACAAAGGGAATGGCCTTAATGTGCCAGAGGGGAGACTGAGATGAACTCTTAGGCACAGGTTCTTCCCTGTGAGGGTGCTGAGGCGCTGGCACAGGGTGCTCAGAGAAGCTGTGGCTGCCCCATCCCTGGCAATGTTCAAGGCTGGGTTGGACACAGGGCTTGGAGCAAGCTGCTCTATGGAAGGTGTCCCTGCGTGTGACAGGGTTGGAGCTGGAGGAGCTTTCAAGGTCCCTTCTGACAAAAACCAATCTGGGATTCTATGATTTCAAGAGGAGCCACAGGCAATGGGGTTACATGGAAAGAAGGGGATTTACCCTCCTCCAGGTCAGCTCCTGCAGCATCTCCCCTTGACTGCACACCAGCATGGCAATGTGGCAATTTTTGGCTTGGTTGCCAAATCCTGAAGCACCACACATCTGATTTTTAGTCTGTTGCTTGCTATTAGTGCAGAGCTGTGACCAGCGTGTGGCTTGAGCAGTGTGGGCTCAAGCGCAGGGATGCTCATGTGAGTGATACTTGGGTTAGGAAGAGGGGAATGAAGCAAGGACAAGCCCACGTTTGCACAGGAACACACGTGTGAGTACATGCACACACAGCTGAGCACCAGGCCGTTGTTATCAACAAGCACAGGCGTTCCTGGGCAATGCTCCTGCTTGCATTACCCCTTCCCCATCTGCTGCTGGCTCAAAGCATATGTGAGCTGTTCCCGATGGGCATTGCCCCACTGCTCTGCTCAGAAGATGCCTCTATACAGCTCCTTGGCAACAAACCCCTATATAAAGCAATCCTGGTGACCTCACTTGGCTCCTATGTGAGTTACTGGGATACCGGCTCCATTAAGGACCAACACTGGTGGCAGTTAGCACAGCACAACTCTCTAGTGCTTTGCTTCAGTCTGTAGTGGCCCTGGGTTTGGTGGCATTGAGGGCTGGAGCCCTGAGCTCCTTCCCATCTGCTCCCATGAGTGTGGTCTAGGAATCAGTTGAAGGAGAAGATGAGGTGTTGAGCTTGGAGCAGGTTTGCCTTGCAGTCCTGTTGCAGAGGGACCCGGGGGGAATTGAGCATCTTTGTGAAGTGCCACCCCAAACTGCAATGCTCGAGACTTAATCAAACCTGGCAGGAGGACTTTGACCCTGTTCTTATGCCCATTGCCATCCTTTCCTATGCAGTGATCTAAGCAAGAGGGCAAGGAGCATCCCTATGAAGTACTCAATCACATCAGTGGGTCCTTGCATTGCCAGCAAACCCTGTAGCATCTCTCTGCCAAACTGATGTTGTTTGGGTGCTGGATCCATCCATAATCCCAAGCTTTCAGGGACCAGTTGCATCTTGGCATGATTGCTTCCTGTTGCATGGGCTAAGGGTGGCAGGGGAATGCGTGAACTCTTTTAGAAGCCTCTGTGCTCCTGGGAAAAGAGCAAGGTTTGCAGAAGGATGAGTCTGAGAGAGGTTTTTGGAGGTTATTTGAGGAGCAGGAGCTCTTTGCATCAGCTGTAAGCATCCTCGGTGGGAAACATCCCCTGCTCCCACTGGCTCAGTGCTGAGCTTGCTTCCCTCCTCACTTGCTGTGTGGATTCATGCCAAAAAAGAAATAAGGAAATTGCTCTTCTCTTCTTTGGGACCTGATTCTCCTCTTGCTTCCAATGTGGGAAGTGGAAAAGCTTTGCTGAAGTCAGCAACAGGTTTATGCAGGCTGCATTCCCTGCCCTGGACATTGGGGCTGGGTTATCCCTGCTGGCTGCTGCGGCTGGGAAATGGTTAGGGAAAAGGTATTAAAAGGGGATAAAAATTGGATTTAAAGGGACAGGGCTCTGGAGCCTTTTGCTGACGATGCTCATGTCTCAGCATCCTCCTTGGGGGTGATGCAGAGAGTGTTAATCCCTGATCCAAGCCTAAAACTGCCTCGGCCAGGCCAGCACCCGCTGTCTGTGCCTTTGCATGGAAGCAGAACCTGAGGACGCGCCACCAATTCCCCAGAGGGATGCGGGGCCGCTTTCCAAGGTTGGCACAGCTGAAGGGGCCATCCATCACCTTGTTTTTCTGCTGTCAGGGAGCCACCTCCCTCCTTTCCCCGTGTCCACGCACCCGCTCGCTCCGGAGCTCACTGGTGCTTGTAGGGAAGACAAAGGCTCGGCCGGATTTGCTCATCCCGGGAGGGCGCAGGGCGGTTGGGCTCATCCTGGATGGGACCATCCTTATTCCTCCGTATCTTGGCAGCAGAGCTGTCCTGCAAGCTGCAGTAATCTGGAGAGCAGCTCTTGGGGCTCACATCTGAACAGGGCTGCTGCAGAGACCTAAAAAGCCAATTTTCACTGCAAATAGGTAGCTTCTGTCCAGAAAGACAAGTGGCTTTTGACCTGTGAGAGCATTTGTTCTGCTGTTGCTTTCCAATAAAAGCTGGAGCAATTTCTTGCTCTTGGGGGGGAGGGGTTCTTGTGCTTAAAGCAATAGGAATATTTGCTCTTTCATGCAGTTTCTCATGGAAAATCATGAGCGCATCTACCTGCTCCTTTCCATACAGAAAGGTGTCAGCAGCAGCTTGCTTCTACAGCCAGCTTAAAAGCGGGAGCCAGGGGAATAACTCCTTCCAAATCCCATGTTTGAGTTCTGCTGCTTTTCCCCATTTGCTTCAGCCCACAAAACCCCCGGATTCATTCCTCATTCAGAGCAATTCCGGAAACCAAACACAACACCCTCAGGAGCAGTTTGGTTTCCCAGCATCAGCGACTCCGGAGTCCTGGATTTGGCTGGTGTTGCTCGGGGAGCTGAGGGCAAGGGAGGGGAAGGTCTGGATGATCCCCAGAAGCTTGGCTGCCCTCAATAAGCCCTTCTTGATTGTTCCTTAGGGGTTTGAATTGGGGTGTGGGGCTGGGTGCTGCTCACCCTGGTGCTCTTTGCTTTCCGAGCCTTAGGAAGGAGGCTGCTTGGCTCTAACCTCTCCCGTTTTCTTCACCAAGGCTATGGAAAATCCCGGAGCCTAAGCAGCATAGATGGTGTGGCAGGATCCACGGTGGGCTTGGCCCCCCTCACGTCCCACTGCAGCTCTCCCTGTCCTCTGCGGCGTCCCTGCTCTCCCGTCCCCTCCATCCTCTAACACACCGCCTGGATCCCGCTTTGTCGTGTTGTGCCGCTCTGTCCCCCCTTTCCCCAGTGACAGCGGGTCTCCGCAGTGCTGCCCGTGCCCACAGGAGATGGAGCTGGGACACCTCCAGCCCTGAGAAGCGGGTTCTGATCCGATCCAGCCCAGCGCTGCCGCCGTGCTCCCCTGCTCGGTTTGCAGGACATGTAACATCTCCGTTGAACTTGTCTCCTCTCCATGTGTTTGGGACAACCCCTGGAGTAGGTGGTGGTCTCCCTTCTCCCCCCTCCCCTTCAAACCTTATTCATCCTAAATAAACTGGGCCAACCCATGCTATTCCCTCTGGTATCGAGCCCTCCTTCCCGTGGGCTGTTTGCACTTGGGTTAAAGGGTGGTAGAGACGCAGGGAGGACGTGTTGACTCATGCAATTATAGATCACTGTTCTGAGTTCATATCATTTTAGGTCTCTTTACCTTTGAGTTTTAAAAACAGCTTCAGGTTTCTGGGGGCAACAGATGAATAAACCTCGATTCCCTGCCCAGCAGCAGTTCCCCTCTGTTTTGTGTCTTTTTCTCCTTAAATCACACTTGCTCCTTCCCTGCTTGTGTCTGCTTCTCTGTCCAAACTCAGGGTTGGTTGTTGGGCTGAATGTGGCTTTGGCACCCATGAAAACCAGACCATGGAGATTCTAGGGCCCTGGGCTGCGGGTGGGGAGAGAAAGGAGTTTGGAATAAAGGTTTGGCAAATAGACATGGATGCTTCCATGAAGACTTGGGAGGTTGTGGGGAGAGGATTATGGACCCCCAGGAGTGGTTGGGGAAGTGGTACTCCTGTTGAATAGGGGGGAAATGAGAGACTTGAAACAAAATAATGCCTAAATGGATGGGGGGCTGAATCTTCTTTTGAGATGGATGCAGGGTGGTATGGAGAGAATCCCCATGGGGATGGGAGCTGGGTTTGATCTGGGTTATTCCCATCCTTGGGAGGATGTGGTTGGAGTGTTTAACTCCTTGTTGTACTGCTGGGTTTTGGGATGATTTTGAGTGATATTCCTGAACTGGAACAAAACCTGCGGTCCCCTGAGTTCCAGCTCATTTCATAGATTCCCAGACTGCTTTGATTTGGAAGGGACCTTAAAGGTCTTTCAGTTCCAACCCCTGCTATGGGCAGGAACACCTTCCATAGAGCAGCTTGCTCCAAGCCCCTGTGTCCAACCTGGCCTTGAGCACTGCAGGGATGGGGCAGCCAC
>JASSUY010024559.1:0-44011 GCA_032466535.1 Forpus xanthops
CCCACGCACCCAGCGCTGTTTGCTTATCTCTATTCAATAAAATTAAGAAAACTGCAAAGTGAGTCATTTATCACATATATGAAAATATATAAATAAAGACAAATATATATATTACAGTTACAATTATTCAATCTGTGGCCAAGCTCTGTATCAAAAATATAAATAATTGCATATGTTTTATTAGTAGGGATATTTCTTTTAGTCAAAAGAAACTCCCACCTGTGACAACCTCAGGCCAGAATCTGCTAGATCTCTCTCCTGCACTCCCACACTCTCAAATGCATTTAAAAGTGACACTGCACCTATAAGGACTCAAAACAAAAAGATACTACAAACTTTTGAACGAGCAGTCTGAAAAGAGCTTTCTAGGATGGCATATTTTCCAGAAAACTGCAACAAAATGTGGGGTAATAAGCAGGGAGGTGTTTATTTGGTAACCTACATTATTATCTGAGTTCATTCTTTCTCCTTTTTTTTTCTACATTCTTCATATCACAGGTAAGGGTGGAAACAGGCTACAAATATAAGTCAATGTGAATTCCAGAATAGCAGCATATCGATACATCACAAAGAAAACCTACCTAATGTGGATATTATAACTTAAGTCAATAAATATTTTAAGACATGCTTTAACAGAAAAACAGATTATTAATTAAGCAGTGAGGTTATATCTAAAAGTACCTTTTTTTTTTTCTTTGAGTGAGGGTGAAAGAGAGCAAATGAAAGCTATTTGGTTAATCAACCAAACTGAAGACTTTTTACATGATGCACACATTTCTTTTTAATTTCATTAAACAAAAAGATTGTAAAAGAGTATATCTGAGAAAAAGGTATTCCCTCTTTCCTGTGAGATGAAGTCTGACACAAGGAATGGATGGCATATTCATAAAGCAACCAAGCAGAAAAGAGTAAAAGACATACCTTTGATAAGGTATCTTTACGTACCTTTATGATCTGTAAAACCATAATCAAGCTATAGTGTTTAGTAGAAGACAGCAAATTCATACAATTAGTATTATATATTTTATGTCAGGAGAGAGAAAGAACAAAAAATATTTCAAAAGCTGTAAACTATCTTTTGGTAGCTCTTTCAATCCTTTTCGTTCCATCCCTGTATGGGGTGAATATTTATTCTTCTGTCTCTTCTCTTTCTACAAGCCTGGTTTAAAAACTGATTGCATTTTTTTCCCTGATCTCAGCATGCTTTGGATCAGACCTTACTCTAACAGACACAGGCTAATTTGTGTGAGACATTTATATTATCTTCTTCCTGCGGCAGTCATGTGCAAAAGTTATATTTCAATTGTTTCATGGCTTCAGTTAATGAAGAATAGCCTCAGTTCATTTTAACTTATGCCCAAATATACCAGCCAGATGTAACATTGTGACTGAGCTTTCATTATAAAGATGTCATGATAAAGATGACCAACAATTTTTGGAGAGAAATTATCAGACTTCCAGATCCCATGTTATCTGCTCAGTGTTCCACGGCTGAAAATGTCAACAACAAAAAACATGTTCTCATTTTCTAACAGAGCTCCCACAGGATACAGAGCAAACATCTGCAAGATAATTCAATCGATTTAAAAACATTAGTATCTTCCAAGTTGGTCCTGCACAGCCTTTTAAAATCCAGTCTGGCACACTTATAATTTACTGGGTGATAATTAATCCTCTAATTTTGTAAGAAAATCTTAAAAAAATCAAGCCAAAGGGTCAAAATTGAAGGTAATGTGGAAAGTGGGAATGAAGGAGAGTGCAAGAATCTTAAAATCTGAATTAGAGCTGTTTAAACAGGGATTGGGAGCTTCAGTGCCTGCTAACATTAACATAATTTTCCCATTGCTTTGGGGCAATCAAGCCCAGAAGATTGAAGCTTTCTCACAATATTCAGCTTTCTGCAAAATACTGAATGGGGAACTAAAATATCAGAAATGTGATGGGAAATAAAATGAACTCTTCAGCGTTCTTAACTTGCTTGTGTCTTACAACCATCATAGATATTATTCTTAGCAAACAGACGCAGATAATTAAATCTCTGACTCCCTTGCCAGGTAATGGGTAAAATGACGCACACAATTTGTTGTAAGAAGTAGAAATAACACAAAAAACTATACAACTCTGAGGTTGCTAAAGCACATACTTGATGTATCAGTTTGCCTACAAAGAATGTATAGATATTCCTATTGAATACAAACTCTTTTCTCCTGTGAAAAATAATTAATATAAGACGAACTAGTAGAGGGCCTGATAATGTTTGCTTTGTATTAAAAGTGCTGGATTACATTCCAGTGCAAGGTTTAACTGAGTATTTCTGTTAATAATTGTTGCAACAAATGCTCCTATCGGTATATACAGAACCAAAAATAAAATGAAATCTACTCTTTTAAAAATAGCCTGCCGTAACATTTTACAAAGGGAACTGCTGCTTAGCAATTAGAAAATGAGTGTCTTATATAAAGAATATACATTATAAAGACAAGACACAGCTCTCACACCTGTTAAAATTATCTGAAAGACTTTACAATTTTGTATCAAAAAGTCAAAGAACAGCAAGAGACTAATGCAGGATATGTATGCATGTTATTAGGCAAAAAAGAAAAAGAAACATTCACTTTGAAACAGTAAAGTCTTCTATTCTGAGTGTTTATTATCATTAACATGTCACGTCAGGAATTATTTCTGCTTGGCAAGGTGAAGCACTTTAATGAAGAAAACACATGGTATGTAGGTTAAGCAACAACTTCAAATCTCTTGAATCTTGTGCATGCTCATTCTGTTAGATTTTGTCATCAGTGCTCAATAAATTAGCTATCACACATATGATGGGTCAAAGAATTAAAGAACATCATCCCTGAGTGTATTGATGGAAGCACTGTATGGCAGAATTGAAACCAAACCACATTACTGTAAGGAGATACATCTGTAACAAATCTGTTGACCCCAACAGCTAGGGACACAGACTTCCATGAGCTCCTCACAGTTGCCAAGCTTTGGAACCCAAGTAATAAATATTTCCTATAAAAACTGTCATTTCAAAAAGAAGACAATATTGTGTGCCACTAGAATTATTTAGGATGAATATAGGGACATACTTCTGTAATGATATTTTGAGTAAAGTTTTTCCCTGTTTTTCACATGTTCATGCAATTCATGAACCTTGTTTAAATAAAATTCTGGTATTTAAATTACATTTATGATGACAAAATTTTAGGAGCTTTGAGAGAAAGCAGCTACAGTATATATTTCAGATTCTTTTCCCTATCGCTCACACAATCAGCTTCTTGATTTTCAGATAGTATTTTATAGCCTTATTTTTTTCCCTTGAGCTCCAAGACCTAACACTAAGGGGCACCAGAGAACTGAACTGCATCTGTTCAGATCCACCAGGAACCAGCTGCTGCAGCTAACATACTAAGTTATTCATCGTGCTATGTGGGGAGGGAATGGAGCTTTGGGGGAAACATAACAGGCGAAACAATAGTTCTGCATGACACATTCTCTGTTACAGAAAACTGTCACTGGAAAACCAAGGACGTGCTCATTCCGGGAATGCTGAATGTCTCATTATAGTTTATCACTAGGTGTTGAAAAAGAACTCTCACTACAGACAAAAGTTAGGAAATGTGTGAAAATAATGCATGATGTGAAAATGGATTTTTTTGAGAAGCTAAGTATATCTAAAATATACAAGCAGACTGACTTAAGAGTACATTTGCTTTGATCCTAGATAAATGTAAAGAGAGAAGCACAGATTTAGGAATTCTATCTTTCATTAAGTTTCAGGAGATTAAGACTGTGTCCAAGGAAAAAAACATTTCTGATTTCCCATGGAATGCAAAGTTACCTCTCATTTCCCCAACAGGACAAAAAGAAAGAAGTATTTTAAGAAAATACATAAATCGAGCCTCTTTGCAGGTGTGGACTTTAGAAGCAACCTCTTTCAGCCAGAATTTGGTTATCAAACAGAGAATAACTGAGTGGCCAGTGCTACTTATCTGAATGGAGCAGAGTCTTAAAATTTCAGACCTGATATCAAGAATCTGCTTATCCAGTTGGATTTTCTTTTGTCCTGCTTCAGTCCCTCTATTGCACCACAAGACATATAACCAAACAAGCAAAGTCTAATTAAATGACACTGCATGTCAGAAAAGTCTTTCTGATTCTCTTTTAAAAGCTCGGTCATGGTTTTGTCCCAGAACAGGAAGTGTTACAAAAATGCAGATACAGTACAGGGCCTGGTGTGTCAAATCATTGTAATCAAAGCGCCAAAACCAAAATTAATAATGTACCTTTAGCAGATGGTGTGAGCTGATTGACTGAGAATTGCAAACATGCATTCTGAAATGAGTACTGTAAACTTTTCCTTACTATATTAGCACTTATTTTTGTGCCTTTAAATAGTCTATAAAAATGAAATCTGCAGATAACTTCTGTTCAGTGTAGAATTTGATTTACAGATCTTTTAAGGCCAGACAAGACCATTATGATAATGAGCTCTGACCCCCAGCATAACACAGGGCATAAAACCTCTCTCAGCAATTTCTCTCTCCGGTCTCAACCTTCTGTTTGAGGTATGCCATCTGCTTTTGAAAGACATCCAGCTTTGATTTAGCAATTCCGACACTTCCCTGGGTAAGCTCACCCCTCAGTTAACCACAGCTACAGTCAGAAAATATACAAGTTTTGTCCTCCTCTGATACAGTTTAGTTTCAGATTTCTTCCCACTACACCTTTTGAAGCTAAATTAGAGAGCTGTCAGGGATGCTTGTTAGGAAATAAAACTTCCTATAAATAAATAATGGAGAAAAGCCACCATTTGGGCTAACACTGTGGACTTTGTTCAATGGCCATTAGCAGTTCTAATTGGTCCCTTACACCAGGGTGGACTGGCCTTAAAAGATCTGTGAGTCAAATTCTACACTGAACAGAAGTTATCTGCAGATTTCATTTTTATAGACTACTTAAAGCTTCTGGACCCTGGTCCAGTGGAGAAATTCAAATTCATGTCTTGGTTATGCTACGGTGAGATAGCATACCTGATGTCCCAAGAGGAAGACCTTGTAACTCCAGGTCTTCATCTGATAATGTTCAACCTCTAGTTGTCACCTTCTCTTGTCTCACATGGGATCCAATTTTTTCTTTTGCTGTTACATTAAGGTGTGTCAGCAAGAAAGACACGGGCAACTTAGTAGTGACAAAACAGTACGCTTATTTAAGCAAGGGACCCTGCTGGTTGGGATTAAAAAGAGATGGATCGTTGAGGATCTGAATGGAGCTTATCTGTGATTCATCACCCTAGCAGAATTAAGCCTGCTCTGCCTCTTGTCTTCAGGCAGTGAGATCTGATGGGTGTAACAGAAGGTCTGGCAGTATTTACCCAGCTTATGCTGGACCAGGGCTTTGCAAAACTTCTCTTGAGGGAACAGCTTGTGTTTTATGGGCATTATGCTTCCCAGCTTGCTGGCTAAAAGGCAGGCAGCTGTTTTCAAGCATATTATTGTGGGGCCAAAACCTGCAAGGATCCAGCGTCTGGAGTTTCATATTTTTTCATATATTTGTGATTTGGTCTGACAAGGACAAGACACGGTGACAGGCCGCTCCAGCCACCATCCTGTGTGGGCATGGGCCACAAAGGGAAGGAGACCTTGAAGGAGAGAGAGCTGGAGGGTGGTAGTGACCAGTCCCTTCGGTGCGACAGGTAGAGTTGCACTGAGGAAGTCCTTTGGACGGCCATGTGGTCCTCAGTGCCTCTCCCACCTCCTCCTCCTCCTCAGGCGGGAGGAGGCAGAGTTGCTGCTGCTGCCAATGCGCCAGGATAGAGAGATCTCGGCGCGGGAGGAGATGACGCAAAAGGCAAAGCTCCCCCCAAAAAAGTGTTTCTCCAGGACGAAGATGGCGGCAACTTAGCCCAGGGGCCCAAGATGCCTGTGCCCGTCGGGGGCCCCCAGCCAGGCAGTTCCGCCCCGTGCGCCCGGGGACACCGCGCCCGGCGGCAGCAGCGGCGGCAGCCGCAGCCCATTGTCACCAGCAGCGGCGGCGGCCCCGGCAGCCTCCTCCTCCTCTTCCTCTTCCTCCTCCTCCTCCTCTTCAGCATCCTCGGCAGCGCTCCGAGAGCCCTGCAGCAGTGTCTCTCCAGTTAGAGCGGAGGGGGGAGAGGAGAAAGAGGAGACGGAGACAGCGGTGCAGGCATCTGTGCCGCGGCTCGGGGCTGAAGAAGAGGGGAGCCGCGGCGGCAGGGAGGAAGGGGAGGCGAGGAGCTCTCCCGGAGCTGTCCGTCGGCAGCGGGGGACGCGGCATGCAGCTGTCCGGGGGCAACGGGCTTATCTCTGGAGGGAGATGGGGAGCTGCGATCTGACCATGCCTGGGTGAGAGGGGGAAAGGACCAGCCGTGCAGTCCAGCCACCACCAACTACCACCACCATCTCCTCTCCCTCTTCCTCCTCCTCTCTGCGTTATTGCTTTTATCTTCTCCACGGCACTCCGCGTTGGATGGACTGGGGCTGTTTCGTGTGGTGAGACCAAGGCAGAGTCAGCGGCGAGACCCAACAATATCTCAGAGGAAGAAAAAGAAGAAAGAAAGAAGAGGGAGAAAGACGGGGGGGACTGGGGGGGGGGGAGGGGGGAGGGGAAGAGTGGAAGAGGGAACGAGCGAGCGAAGGAGCGAGAGAAGGGAAGCCAGGCAAGAAAATACCCCAATCTTTTAAGTCAATGCATATTGTGGTGACACTGGCAAAGGAGCCCTCACGGTGGAGTCGGCCAGGGCTGTGCGTTCCCAAAATATGACCAGGGGTGCTTGGATGTGCAGTCGGCAGTATGATGACGGCTTAAAAATCTGGTTCGCACCCCGGGAGAACGAGAAACCCTTCACGGATTCAGAGAGGGCTCAGAAATGGCGACTGTCCCTGGCATCGCTCTTGTTTTTCACAGTCCTGCTCTCTGATCACTTGTGGTTCTGCGCCGAGGCCAAATTCACGGGGACTGGAGAGAAGGAGCAACCGCCCCCCGAGAAGCCGGAGCCCGCGGAGCCGGAGCTGCTGGCGGGCATGGGGGAGCAGGCGCCCCCCGCGCCCCGGCTCCTCGCCCCCCCCTCGCCCTCCCTCCCGACCTCCCCCGGCAGCAGCGGCGGCGGCAGCAGCCGCGGTAGCGGCACCAACGGCACGGAGCACGGGCACGGCGAGGCTGCTTTCCTGGGGAACTCCACCGCCAGGCCCCTGGAGACATGCCCCCCCCATGGCTCCTCGTCCCGGCAGTGCTTCAGCGTGGGGGACGCAGAGGAGCTGTGCCGGCAGCGGGGGGGGGCCGAGCGGCCGCGGGGCGCGGGGCAGAGCCCGGCGCCCGGCTGGGACCTAACGGATTTTTACCTTTCCTTTTGTAATTCTTACACGCTTTGGGAGTTGTTCGCCGGGTTGTCCAATCCGGACACTTTAAACTGCAGTCTGGATGTGGTGCTGAAGGGGGGAGGCTTCTGCAGCCAGTGCGTCCAGGCTTACCAGCGCTACGACCAGCACGCTCAGGAGAAATACGAAGAGTTTGAGGTTATGCTCCAGAAATATTTACAGTCGGATGAGTACTCGGTGAAATCGTGTCCCGAGGATTGTAAGGTAGGAGCCCCTGCTGTTTCCTCTCACTGGCTGGCGGGCTGGCATGCCTCCCTCGTCTGTTGTGGCTGCCGTGCTGCTTGTTTTAGCTGCTTCGGTCTTTGCCCCTGAAGCCGGCGGCCGTCGTTTTTAGGGTGCAATCGGAGCTGCGGAGGGTGTAGACGGGGAGCCCCCGCTAGCGCATTGCTAAAAGGGCGGCAGAGAGAGGGGGAAGGTTGGAGAAAAAAAAAAAAAAAGAAAAAAAAAAAAGTGATTCTCCGTCCTCTGGGAGTGCAGCGCCGGATTTCCCCCATCTCATGAATATGCGATTGGCTCCTGCTCGGCTGCCGGCTTCCAGCGGGTTGGGGTGCGGCTTGGCGGCGTGCAGCGACTGGGTCTGCATGCCAATGAGCAGGGCCACGAACGGTGGCCGGGGCCGGGGCCGCCCGACGGCTCTGACCTGCTCGCGAGCCCTCCTGGACCAGAGGCGCGGCGGGGTCGGGGCTTGGTCAGGGCCTGAGCGGCCGTGGCTACGATGCCTGGAGGACGGGAGTCTCGTCCACCCGCGGCGCGTCCCCCTCGCGGCTGTCGAGGTCCCGCACCGGCTGCTCGGGAGGGTTACGTACCGGGTGGCCCCGGCGGCGGCGGTTCGCGGTGCGGCGGAGTAGGGAAGCTCCCGGCCCCTTCGGAAATGAGGAGCGGGACCGTTTTCCAGGCCCTCTGCCAGAATCTCTGGAGTTGGGAAAGGCTGGAGGACGAGTGAATGCCAACGGGTACCGCGGTAGTCCTTGGCTGGGAGATGATTGTGACAGTATTTCAGTGAGCCGCGGCCGTTTTCCTTGGTGCCACTCATGACTTCTCAGAGAAAACTAGAGGTTTTTCTTTTGTTGGAAGGAAGTGTCCCACTTGAGCTCTTTGTGATTGTCTTCTCTACTTTTGTGCAAGATTAGTTGGCCTAGCTCTCAAGACAGGAAAAAGCAGAAAAAAGTGTTGTCATTTGGGCCATAAAATAAGTAACTACACGATTTCCCCCCTTTATGTTTGAGTATTAGTTGAGAGCTGGGCCAGAAGAATGGTTTCTGCTCTGAACTGGGTTGTAGCAACCACTGTAGCATTACATTAACTGTATGTCAAGCGAATCCTGCTTTTGCAGTGGAGCTCTGAAGTTCGTACAAATTATTGCTCTGAGCAGAAGGCCTAGCAGTACCTCTGTGCTTTGTAACTTCATCTGGGTCTTCTGAAATCGTTTCATGGTAATAGTACATGCCTAAAAAATACCATTCACCAATAAGTTGGTGTAATTTGCACATGTCTTTGCCAGAAAAATTGACCCACAGTCCCTCCAGAAGCTAAAATACCCTGTTATGTAATTGGATAAAGTAGAAAAGTTGCTGTATATATTTTTCCTTTTAAACCTGACAAAGGTAAAGTAGTTTCATCAGTAATTTTCAATTCCCAGTTTCTAGGTTATAAACTCTCTGTATGCACGCACACTTTATATATATTATGTACTTAGTTACTGATAAAATGTGTTTTATTTCCAGAGTGAATTTGATAAGAGAGTATCGACTGTAAATAGATATCTACTGCTTTAAGGACATCGTTTCCATTTCAGTGGCTGTTTAATTACAATTTGACCAACTATACTTTACTGCCAAATGGACAGCATCTACACAGTTTAAGTACATTTTTTCTATCACAGTTTAGTTTGACTGAACTTCACCACAAAGTGTGCAGTTGCTCTACAGCATAATGTGGTGTAAAAAGTGTTGAAAATTAAAAGAGCAGCAAGTGTACACCGGGTAACAATTTCCCCTTCAGATACTAAATAAGGAGAAATACTTGTCAAATGCTGGGGAAAAAGCTGTTGACATAAAAACGTTTTGTGAAGCATATCAATGACTGAACAAATGCAGTGCCAGTGACCTACAGTTCTTAGGTTCCAGTTGCCAGACAGTATTGCTCTACGTTTTGAGAATTCGGCCAACCAGTCTATGTTAAAAATGAAAGGCTGTTCCAGCAGGGTAAGGGGAAAGCCTCCAAACAAGCCCAACCCGAGAGCGCGTACAGTTCCGTCGGCGTTGTGTGCGCTGTCCTATGTGCTGAACAGCGGCGGCCGCAGCCTGTAGCTACGCTGGTGCGAGGCCGCGCTTTCTGCTCTGCTCTCTCTCACCTTCGTGCTCCTCGGCCCTCCTAGAGCCTTCTGATTCATTCTGGTGGCTGAACAAGCCAAGCATTTAGCAGGTTCCACGGTCTGATAGCCGTGTGTGTTGATGTGCTTTCACCTGGTCTGCCCTGAAGTGTGTATGGGTGAAACTAGAAACTTATCATGAACACTTCGTGACTGTTGCAATTTTTTGCTGGTCTTTCTGGTGTTTTATTCATAATCCATTTATAAAATGCAATCAGGAAAATAGCTGTTTGTGTAAGTACTGTTTTTTTGAGCTTTGGACATTAGATTTTTCTTAGCTTAAGAATTGGAATAGAAAATAACGACATCTGATTTTGCGTTTTAAGTGCACACTATTTGTCTGGTTTATGTGGTGAGCTGCTTTTTCTTTTAAACAAAATGCTAAAAATACTGATGTTAGTCAATAGATGTGAGTGTAAGCACTGGGTTAATACAATGAAAGTCTTGCTAAATAATCTATTTGTGTTAAAGCTATCTTGAGTATAATGGGAGGGTGCCTGCATTTACAGAAAGAGTGACCTTTTCATGCAGTTGACCAATTACTGATGTTGAGAAAGTCAGTAAAATTTACACTGCATAACTGTCAACCTAAAATTTGTAATTTGGTGTTACTTTCCCCTTCCTCAGCTCTCCCCACCACCATCTCCCACCTTGACACATTTCTTACAGTAAGGAGTGAAGACCATGGGTATTTCACAGTCCAGCAAGTTACACCTTTCCAGAAAGCAGTGTTGGTTATAACAAATAGCGCATATCAAGTTTCTTTGATGTATGAGGTTAAATCTCTGACTTTATATTTTCATTCTTTCATCTAAAACCATAAGAAAATGAACTTTACTTTCAAATTATTCTGTGCTTCACTACATGTATCCTGATCTCTGAAGAATATTTTAAATAAATTGCTTTGCAGTGCAGAAATTTGCAGATAGGAGTTGTTTGGGTTATCAGTTCACATTTAGCTATTCTGTACGGTGGGATTTGGTTTCAGTTTTAATTTATAAGTATACTATTTATTTATTTATTTATTAGAATGCCATCCTGGTGTTGCTAGTAAACTTCTTATTGAGTTGCATTGGGATTTTTGAAAATTTTATAGAAAATGCTAAGCATTTTGAGTTTAAGAGCATTTGGAAAATCACTGGTTTTGGTAGTTGCAGTGAACATACATATGCATTTTATATTGTTAGGATGACAGTAGACTTGTGTGTTGTTTAGAAGTTTGGAATATCAGTGTTTTCTCACTATAAATCCATCTTCAACTTATTTCTTTAAAAATGCCTTTCAAGCCTGATGTCTTTATATCTTGTTTTCTTGCCTTGATAGTCACATGTCAGTAATGGCTAAACAATAAATGGAAGGTTTTGAATTTGAATGCATTATGCATTCAACCAGGTGACATAATAATGTGTTGTAGCCTTAGTGAATCACTAAAGTAACATAGTAATTGAAAATCTGGATTTTATGTTTTCTATTTGAAATTGAATTCTGATTTTTTTCTTACAGATTAATTTTTGCTTTTCCAAATTATACAGTTATGATTATGTTTACAGAGATTGTTCTTGCCAATATCTGCAATTTCTTGGTTTCCAGAATACCATTTTTATATGTAGTGTGACACAGCACTGTATTCAGAAAATTAACAGAGAACTGTATTGGCTTGAGGTTGGAAGACACAGTTCCTCATAATGACTTAGCTTTCTGTCAGGGGAAATACTTGAGTTCTTGTTCTTAAGACAGCAGGCAATTGCTCTGTGGAATAAAAGAAAATTCTGGCTACTTCTGATTAAAATTGGGTCAAATAACTAAGTAGGGCATATATTTGTTTTTATTTTTTATGCATTATTTTTTTAAGATATGTAACTTACATCTTTGTGGAAAGTATGAGAGGCAGATATATTTATTAATGCTTGACCATAACGTCAGTTAATATTTTTTGGGACTGGTTTCTTTAACCCATTGAAAGTTGAATGTGTTTAAAATGTGGCCTTCCTCACTGCTAGTTAAAATATTGAAATGTATAATTCAGGTAAATGCATTATAATTAAAATAATATTAAATTACTTCAGTTTTCCTCCTAGAATATCAAAGGAGAAAAACAAAAACTCTTTTTATGTCAACATTGCTGAGGAGTGAAGTTTACCTGTTGTCCTGGGTGTTCAACTCGTACACACAGACCTTTTTTCTCTTCTAATCAGGAATTTAGTAAATTACGATTTGAAGTTTATGATATTGGTATAAGAAATATGCAAGAGGGTAGCTGAGTTATACTACTACTTGGTTGGAAACATGCATATCAGTAAAGGGTTTCATCACTAAACATAGATGGTACAGTTGTTAGGAATATAGTTCTGTTACAATATTTTTTTTTTTTTTTTTTTGTGGTCGGGAGAGTCAAAGAACTGTGTCCAGCTGCTTTTATTTGAGTAAGAGGATGATTGAAACTTATTTAAAACAATTAAAGCCACATTTGTTCTCATTTATCTGAAAATATCAAACCATGTGTGAATCATGACTTTTCCAAGAACTTTTTCCTAAACAGCATATGTAGTCTAATTAGGTTTGATTTAAAATCTCAGCTAAGCTGGCAGAAAAGAGCAGATGAGAAATACGAATCCAAAATCTCAAATGATAGAAGAACCCTTCTGTTACAAAAGGTCACATAGACCAGCATCTGCCACAAAGTTAGGACGTTTCAATTACACATCTTAATCACACAATATTTCTATTATGTACAGAAGTGATAACCTAAGCTAATCAGAATAACCACTTAAAAATTAAACCTTCAGAAATCTGCACTGATGGTCAGCATCGGATACAAATGGGAAACAATAATTACTAAAATGATGCCTTTTCAAGATGTGTTGAAATGCAAATATTTGTTTTAAAGTTTTTTTTAAAAATTAATCATATGCTGTTTTAAAAAAGCCATGGCACTTAAATGCATATTTTTAAAAGCTTTGTTTAAAATTCTGTGAAACAAATGTGACTGTATATGTTGGTGTTTGAGCATGCTATTTGTTCAGTTGATTTAAAAAAGAAGTTTAATTATTTTTCTAAACTAAAATAAATATGTGGATGAATTTAGTATAACTAGTCTTGTAATAGTGCATTGGTATATTGATATAAGGAGCAGCACTGACTACATTCTGATAGACTTTGTATTTTGGCCTAAAATCCTGATTTTGGCAATTTGTTCAGTCTCTGGTATTGAGCTAGATGAATGGTATGACACTCAGGGAACCCTGTGCACATTCTTTCAGTCACTTAGTTTCACAAATGTTTTGTTGGATTAGGACCAGACCTCTTCACTCCTACAAGAGCAGGTTTCCCACGTTTTCTTATGAGAAGTGAGTTCATACTACCAAACTTTATTAAAGTTTGCATTTAGTTGAACTTACAGATATCCATCTCATTCATAGTGTGGATGGGTACTTTATTCCTGATTTAGGAAAAAAAAGACTGCAGATAGCTAGCACAGAGTAGTTGGAAGAGGTTTCCACTCTAGTTCAGCAGCCACCATTTAATACTTCATGGTATTAGCGTCATATGGCTAGGGGCCTCATGGCTCTGCCCTCAATTCTGCTTTGTTCACTGGTCCTCATTGCATCAAGCAGTATGTTTCACATGCACCTTGCAGAGAATGCATCAGTCTTGCTTCTTCATTTCATGTTCTTTTAGGAAAAGTAATCAAAATGCAAATTATAGCTCTATCACTTATCCTGCCTAAAAATCATTTGGTCTATACTTAGTAATTTATCGCTTCAGTCTTGCACTAAGATCCATAATGTATTTAGATCTGTGAATTGCCTAAAATGGAAAAAGTAACTTAGAAACTGAACTCTTAAATATTACTTTTTGAGAAGTATCATTCATAACACCCTAGAAGACAGAAAAATTAAATAATTCATCTGACAAAAAAAAAAAAAAAGTAGATATGGAGGATGGACATCCACATCGAATATAAAAGCTGACTCTCTTTGTAGTCAATGGGGATGCATAGGTAATTCTAGAGTATGAGTCAGTTCACTATAAAGTGGACATCTAAAAATAGGTCAGATGGATTATGCCCTAAAAGTACTTATTTTCTGTTCATTGTCTCTAAAGAGCACATACTGTCATTTTGTCTCCGATACAAACATCTCCACTATTGACATCTAAAGTCATATTAGATGAATCCTAAGAAAGTGATTTTGGTAAGTTTGGATGAAATTGTGTTCTTATGCAAAATACAACTGCTTGCAAGTTTGCAAAATCCTGCTACTTGTGCTGTCCCACTCCAACCTAGTGAAATGACAAGCCTCTCTCATGTCTCTGATAACTATGTTCTGTCACTGAAGAATGTGTGAGCTAGCTAATCTGCTTCTCAGGGAAAAGAACAGGAAAGGCCCTTGTATGACCTAACTATATTTTTATCACTTTTTTGAGAGAGGGGAGGCCAAGAGCTTCTATATATTACTTTTCCAGTTATTATTTCTTCTGTAATAGTAAAAATTGTAGGTCATCTTCTTAATAACATTTTTTTTTGCAGGTAAATCTGCTACAGATTATTTCTGTTATTTTTCCATCTCTCTTTAGAAAGCAGGTTAGGGCTTTTTGGTAGAGGTGTGTGTGTGTGTGTGTCAGAATTCCTATGTGTTACACTGGGTTTCATTTTAATTCCTTAGACCAAATCAGAGGGAACTCCCAAGCCTACCCAATCTCTGTCACTTGAGAGAGACATATTCTTAGACATTTATGCCACTTTACTAAAATAACCATACTGTATTTTTCTATGTACTTTTCACTGTTCTCTTGTCAGAACTGTAGAGCAAACATTGCTAAGTGAGAGCATGTGATAGTTTGATTTACTTTACAGCATCAATCAGATGAATACAAATTTAGTGAGGCACTAAACACATTCTGGCTAGTAGAGAGATTTCATTAAAAAAATAAAGGCCATATTAATTTTTGGATTTGTGATCTGACCTTGTTTGCAAACAGGGCTGATACATGAAGGATGTAGATTGTTCTTTTGGAGTGTGCACATTGAAGAGAGTTGTATCCAATGAGCTCCCAGTCCATAATGAGAAAGAGATGAGATCAACAGTTGATATTCTCCCACCCTTCGTCTCATTTCTTTCACCCAAACTAGTGGACATTTTTCAAAAGCTGTGCTTGAAATAACACCATTGTAAAGCTTTGATGGAAGAACCTGGTAGGACCCTTTGAAACACTGGTTGAAAGCAACTGAATTGTTGGGATGAATGGTAGTGATAAATGTTGAACTGATAAACTTCTATAGGAATGACTTGGTCATTTGGACTGTCTTGGAGATCGTGATGTAAATGTTCACCTTTCACGTAGATTGATGTTGAGAGATCATTCAGAGATTGCATCATTCGAAGACAACTTGCTGATTAAAAACAGTAGCAAAGGTGCTTTGAAAAGAAGATGCCAAAACCCAATATGTTTGGGTCTAAAGTTTTAGAAATTCTGCAGCAGTTTGGAAGTTACTGTGGATCAATTAATCAGTTTCAATGAACTAAGGGGGAAACTGTATCTGAGAGATTACAAATTGAATAAATACGAATTTTCATTTTGATATATGACAGGGACATTTTAAAAAAAATTATTTTTTGTAATTTTTTTTAACCTAGGCAAGTCCCTTATGGAAGCCATTATATTTTCAAATTTATTATAAAATTTATAGGAGAAAGAAGAATTAATTTTTTATTTTTAAAAGCGCAATATATTGTAGTTTTCAGGAGATACTTTCCAGGGAGCAAGTATGATACCTAGAATGCTTTTAAAATGCATGTTTAAGTTTTGCTGATCCTCATCATGTTAGATTAGATGTTGCATCCAGTTTGCCTGAACGTGTATGTGAATGGTATCTTGGGTGTGTGGATGCATTTCTTATCAGTGAAGTTTCTTTGTTACATTTTCAAGATATTAGCAATCCAGAACCAGAGAACATTCTTTGTCAGTGATACTTGGAAAAATATTTTTTTTCATTTTATGCATTCTTCTAGGACAATAGGAGAGTTTCCAGGGTTTGTTGACGATTTCCTGATCTTTGCTCTACACTGGTTAGTTTGCTCTCTATATTTGAGGGGTAACACTCACGGGTTCTTTTCAGAAAAACAAATTTTGTGTGAGATATATTCATTTAGAGAAATACTTGGATTTAAGGAGCTGTAAAGGAAGAATATGAGCGACCCTTAAATGCTTTAAAATCTGTATTAAAAGTTAATTATATATCTTGACGATTTCTGTGTGCAGTAATAGGCAACTAAATAGAAGACCACAAATATCCAGGTTCTTCATAAGAGCAGTATATCAGACAGAAAGTCTGTTGCTAGCATGGAAAATTTATACTTAACTCATACTAGTTGATTTATTAAGCTCATGAGTCAAGAAAAAAAAAACATTATTAGTATAACTTAATCATTTAGATGGCTATCATTATTGCTGTTAGAGTTATGGTTTCAAAGGCACTAAAATGATGTCTGCTGAGACAAATTTTTGTATTTGTATATGTACACACTGGATTAAAAACCAGATATATTTTAAAATAAAGCCCAGCTTGTAGTAGGAAACAAACAAACAAAAAAACAACACGAAAGCAAAACTGAATAAACAATATACTTTTTTAAGGCTATTTCGAAAAAATGTGCTTATAAAAATTACATGCAAATTTCCCGTGGGTACTCTTAACACTGCCTTTGCATATGATATTAGTTGAAACTGGATTTCTGTGTAGAAGAGCTTTAGGATAACAAGGACATTTTATTTATTCCCAGTTGCAATTAAAAGTTCTTATGCATTCAAAAATTTATAACTGACTTTAAAAGAAGATCACTTCATGGTGAAATCTGGTATAGCTCATCTGACTTTAAAAGTAAATTATTTTAAAATGAGAAAACTATTTATTTAAGTTTCAGTGTATAATAGAAAACCGAGAAAATTATGTATATCAGTCATAGACTTTTGAAGCAGCTAGAAATAATCCAAAATCTGTGCTTTGGAAAAAAGTAAAACATCTGGAAATTTTCAATAGGAATATTGCTGTAATACCTACTTAGAATACTGACCATTAGTAAATTCCTTCAGAAAGTTTCTGGTGGGCTGCCAGTGGCATGTGTCTGTAATGATTGCAGCCATGTTAAAGTCAGGCAAGTGGTTTAATAAGTGGAGAAGGACCTATGTCATCAGAGCATAATTCATTTAATTCATTGATATTTTTGTTGTGAAGTAAGTTATTCCAAATGCATCTGTTTTGGAGGATTGCAAATTTAAACCTCTATAAGTACAAGACCATCGTTTCATGCTTTCCTTTCATACCATGTTCAAGCTGTTAATATTGTGATGCAGTGTTTTAAAGAGAGACTGGGCAGTTTTGGTAAGAAGGAAGTTTTTTTTTTTTTCACAGAAGGGTACAAGTATGGGGAGAGTCCTGTGCAAGGGGTTGCCCTAGCCTAAGCTGCCAGTGACATGGAGGCTCTGCCACTTCGGCTATGCAGCTGAAGCAGGACCAGTGCTGAAGATACATGGGGATAAGCATCCACTGGCTTGAGGTTCTGCACTTAAGAAAAGGAAGCAAAACAAAAACATAACCAAAGTCTGGTGAGATGGCTTTTAAAATTGTTCATGCATTCAGAGATGAGAGATGTTAATTTCCAGTCCCAATTCTGCTCTAGAGCTGAAGTCTTCCTGTAAGTATTTCTTCACAGAACTTGACAGAACTCAGACCAATATTATGAAAAACCATGAGTTTCTGAATAAGGTATTTTTGAAATCTTAGCAAATTGTCTTTAAAGCAGAATTATTTTTTGTATTTCATTTTTCTCTTTTTTTTTTTTTCTTTTATGCTTTCTGATAGAACAACGCTTAGGGAAATGACCCCTATTATAAGCTAAGGTTAGCTCACAAGATATACTATGTCACTGGAGTTCAGGAAATGAAGCTTGTTGCTTTATATACCAGTTTATTTAGAAGTGAGTTATGGTTTCTTTTGCCTTTATTTAAATCTTATAAATGTTAAAGCTGAATCTTATGAATATCCATTTCTTGCAACCCCAATATATTAATGAATTTAAATTATTACTGTAAAGATGGTTTTTGAAAATTCAGCAGCGGAGACTGATTCCTATGATGTGAGCCGAATAAATGTACTGCAAGCCAATCTCTGTATGACAGATGTGAATTTAAAATACTGTTTTATTTTCATTTGTAAATGTAGAACAATTTTTTTTCGTCAGGAATCTACAATGACATAAGCCAGGATTAACTGGTTTCAACGGCTATATCATGTCATTGAAATCAATGGCTTTACTTAAATGTAATAACTGTTGTGAGAACAGAAGGCACATGATACACTTTGAAATTCAAATATATAAAATCAAAGGGGTAGATTTGATGCAGACTGATTTACCTCACAAACCTTGGTTTTAAAGCAATATGCAGAGTGCTTTAAATGCTCATTTCTTTGACTGATGTTTCTAATTTGTAGTTATTGTCAGAGTAATGTTTTTCCCCTTTTCTTTGTTGTTGTACTTGATCCCAGTGTCTTATTCTGTTGATTTTTCCAGCACACTATAAAAAATATTTTGAGCTTAACTTGTTGAGCTGTCCAGGGAGGAAAATCTTGGAGAAGACAAAGCAGAATTAATTTGCTTGTTCCAGCAAAGAGTGTAGGTCATCTACCATGGTTAAAAGGAGAGATGCTGATCTATAGCATTGCTTATTTAAATCCAGAGAAGCTGCTTTGATTGCTGTAAACACACTTTATATTTATGCTGGTACATATACTGCTGGAATTTAAGCATAAGTTGAATTGATCAGATAATGGAAGTTTTGCTCTCTGGTACGTTTCAACATTCATTAAAAAAGGTGGTAATTTTAACAACTCATCTTAAATAAGAATTACAGATATTGTACAGATATATGTATGTATACATATGACACATATATATATGAGTGTGTGTCTTTATTGAAAGCGCAGCCAGGAAATTACTGAAGAGGGACCAAGCATCTTGGAGGGGCTAGAACAGTCCTGAAGTACAGGCTTCTATGGAAATCTTTGAAATGTCCTGTATTCAGTAACATTAAGAAGCAGTTTAGAAAGTAGAGGAAAATGTAACAGTTGTTTCTAAATAGTATTTTCCTTTTTTAAGTCACTGGTTTGTTTTCTGACTGTCCTGGAAATGTAAATTATTTCTTTCATCAAGACTTCAGAAAAGGTCACAGTAAATGTGGAGTATGCAAACAATAAATTGCCGATGTCATAGCCAGGATGTACACTGACCCTGTTTTACATTGGTCTTCACAACTCCTTTGTAGAGATGTTCCATGTGTTTGGACTGACATTTGGATCACTGGTTGAAACAAGCCCCTCTAAAACACCATGTATCTCTGCTACTTAATACTAATATATTGTGACAGAAGTTACCTTTCTTAATTAGAATATTTTAGGTTACATTTGTTTCTGCTTCTTTGTTTGTGCATTACATAATGAAGTTCTTTGTTTTTGTGGAGTTTTCTTAATACTAGGATCTTTTGATTGCTGTGATTATCTGGGAGATCAGGTTTTTGTTGCTGTTGTATCATCTGAGTTTTAGTTTTTTTTCTGAAATATTTATATATGTTAGATTGCGCAATATAACCATGAATTACAGTCACTTCCAAAATACTGTTTCTATTTGATTACTGGAGAAACATTCCTCCTTAAATTTTGGTATGACTGTAAATATTTATAGCATGACTTTTTTTTCATAGTTTTTAATATAGTCCTGGTTTGAAGAGAGCTGATATTTGGGGTGGAAGAGATCTTTTTCTCCTTTTATAGATGTTTAGATCTTCAGGGGGAAGAGATGATATGTTTTACAGCTTACAGGAAATATTTACATGTCAGAATTTTACCAGATTCAGGACTGGCATGGAAGATCAGTAGGCTCACAGGGAGGAATAAAAGATCTGTGAGTATCAGTAAGATTTTTTTGAGTTGCTCTAAATTTGTGGGGTACAGGATAGAGAATGGTGTTTAAAGTATATATCAATAAAGAGATACTGGAAATGATTTGATGGTATGCTTGAAAGAGAATCAAAAGACCTGAAACTTTTTTTTTTCCACTTGCAAGTGATGGTGCTATTGAGGAGCATAAATATTACAGTAATTCAGCAATGCTGGGGGCCCATAACACGCAGTGCATCATGCGGTGCACCTGTTGTTCCTCAAAGGACTCGTGCTGCTTCAAATTCTTCACTTTGTGTCTTAGTAGAGTTAAAAGGAAACTATTTATTTATTACAGGGTCTGTACACGCTTGGACAGCAGTTCACAAATCCCAAGTGCTTGAACTGTGTACAGGCAGCTGCCCTGAGGCTGTCTCCATTAGCATTTTAGTTCAGGTCAGAGGTGTGCTTTTGAAACACATCTCCCACTCCCACTGCCATTCTTGTTGCATCTTGATTCATGCCACAGAGAAATCTGGGGGCACACAAACTGTACGGCTTCTGCTGTAAGTAAAGGCGAACAAGTGCCCCAGAAGCACGTATGATGGGTTGCAGGTGCTAAGGGACATGTAAGGACAGTCTGTAGGAATAAGGTTAGCCTGAAGTAAACCCAATGAAACACATATAATGAGGGTGGCAAGCTCTCAGCACTGTTTCAGTCTACAACAGAGTGTTTTGACAGAGCCACACTCTTTGTTAATATTCAATATAAAGAGCCTGAAATTCAACCCTCACTTGGAGATTATTCCCAAAGTGTCTCAGCAGTTTCTTCAGGACTGCAGCTCAAGACCCTGAGCTGGAGCTTTGAAATGATTCACTGCACCTGTCTTTATATAATCATGGCATTAGTGATCATCTATTATCCTTTATTTCCCGCTCTCCTCCCCCTCTGTCTTCTGCTGGCATGCCTATGAAGATGATGCACAGCATGGTGCAGATTTTTGCTCTCTGCCTTCCTTGCAACTGCCAAGCTTCTGTGAAGCAGAGAACCACTGCAGCTCTGCTGTGTTTTGGACTCTTTGGGCTGCCTCTGTCCTCACTGTGGAATTCATGTCAGCTTCCCAGTGCAGGGATGTAAAGACCAACAGAACTGTCAGTGTTCGTTTTGGCAACTCATGAGTTTTTTTGTTTCAGAACAATGCAAAAACATCTATGCAAGCAGGAAACTGAAAAATTTATGTGGGGAGGGAAATTGGCAGCACTGGAGCAACTCTAACTTTCCTTCGTAAAATACTGCCCTCCCTGTCTTCTAGCTTTTTTTCTTGTTTCCTACTAGAAGAAATAAAAAGGCTGTGGGACAGTGTTCAGTCTGGATTTAGCTAGCTATTGAACTGACAGCCAGATATGCAGGAAAGCCTAAGTAACTGTTTTTTTAATTATTTAATTTTCTATATACCTATGAGGACTAAATTTTTTTTTTTCAGCATAGAGGACAAAACTGTAGCTGTGGTATTGATATTGTCTTTCTCCACAGAGTAAAGCTTTTTTCTTCGAAAGATTAAGAAAATACTGTGTAGTTCTTGAGAAAATATGATTCTAGAAGAATATTGCCTTGCTGATAGAATATTTCTTTTTAGTTTGGGGAAGTACAACCTTTCCAATTTTTATTATTTAGGCATTTTTATTGCAATAGTCCTAGTAATTATTAGCGGTCATTGCTTTTGAACCCTGAGAATTCATGCCATGTATTGACTTTTTTTTAAGTTAGTTTACTGTGCTTTTGGAAAAAAAGTAAGTTCTAGAGATCATGAACAACCCTGTTCCAATAGTTCTTCAAGATCTGTGAGGCTTGATGTTTTTTTAGCCTTTGGTAACCACCAGGAAGTTTTTTTGGTTTCCCCAACTGAAAACTTGTGTGGAGCTAAAAGGAGGCAAGGAGTATTTCCTAGCAAAATGGATAAAGAAATTGTTTGTCAAAATAGTATCAGTGTGTGTTATTGGAACATCAGCAGATGATCAACACTTACTTCACCATCGAATGCTCTGGAGCTGACCAGGAACTGCAAGGGAGACCAGCCAGTAGAGCCAGGTCATTGTCCTGCCAGTGGAAAAAAGTCACAGTGACAGGTAGTCGAATTGCATATTTGACTTAGGCTATCACAAGAATAGGATCATAGAATCATAGGATAGTTAGGGTTGGAAAGGACCGTAAGATCATCTAGTTCCACCCACCTGCCATGGGCATGGGCACCTCACACTAGACAGACAAGATATTCCTATGAGGCTTCAATTGGATGTATCTTAGATTATACTTTTTCTTTATCCTGAGGCCTGAAGGAGCTGATGCTAAAGAATCAGAAAACTGAAGAGAGTGTATTTTTGGCACCAGCTATATGGGAACTGACATAATACACTGCTCAGTGATCTGCTTGATGTCATGTTTTGTCTTTAGGAATAAGTCTGGGAGGTAAAACGAATGCTAGACCAGACAGAATATTATTTGCTAGTTTGGAAAGTTTCATGTTAATTCATATTGGGCAGTAGTCAATTTATCATACAATGATTCAATAAAATACCTTTTTATATACTTCTGTGTTAGTATAATTTCATACGTGAAGGGGTATCTTGTTAGAGATAAATTTAACTTTTAAATGCACTTAGAGTGGCATTCAGAATCCTAATTGTCTCTAAATGTGTGGTAAACCCACCAAAATTTCATCTAAGTTTGGCTCTCACTATGTTTCATGCATTAGTTCTGTTGTTCTTTTGTAATAATTAAGACAGAATGGATATTCCTGTAGTTCTTACTGAATTTTTTGTATAGCTTCTGTAGGACTTTTTTTTTTTTTCTTTCTGATCTCTCATGGCAAATAGTTGGATGAAAGAACATTATATTTGTTATAGGAAGTGGTATAGCCAAACTGGTAACTGAAACCAGAAAAAAAGTACAACTTGAATATATTGAAGTACTGGTGGAGGGATTTGCTTCTTATATGCCCTTTGCAAAAGCAGGGCTTGGGCCATATTAGTGGCTACTGACTGATGAAGGCATTTAAGTGCAGTTTCTTACAGGATTTTTTTTGTGTATTGGACCCATAGATGAGAAGAACATCTGTACATCTGCAGCTGTGAAACATTACAATGTAGGCTTTTGCCTAATGCATCCAGATTTTCTTATTAGCAGTTTGGCTTAGACAGTTTCATGTGTTACTGTTTACCTACTCGAATACTCTAAAGGACATTGGTACACAGCATGGTTTGCTATGATGCAGCAGGGTTGTGCTAAATACAACATTTCCAATTCATTCCCACTAGTAAAGTTGACAATTTAAAATGTCTTTTAGGATATAGCTATTCTTTTGGTTTTGTTGTTTGCTACTATATAGCCTTTTTGCTTTTGCCTTCCTCCGGTCCTCTACCAAACTAACTTCTCCTGGTATGACTGTGGGTATTTGATATAGCAATATGTTGCAGTAAGGACAATTTTCTGAAAGAGGAAATATGAGTATTCATGACAGCAGACTTGCAACTGAAAAGTATAGTTTAGAGTGTATAGAAGTCAGGCTAAGAATAAGCTGTGTACCCATGAAACAGAAAAGGGTGACTTCAGAGGTATCTTGATTTTTCATTTATTGTGTTGGTTTGATTCTGGCTTGCTCTACAGAACACAGTGTTTTAGTTTGAAGAAGTTTAATGTATAAATCCACAGGAAAAATCAAAGTCTTTCATTAGAATGGTAACTTTAGGTTTGCTAACATCAGATATGGAGTCCCATCTATTTTGTTTAAATGAAAAAAAAAAAAATCTGGTTTAATTACGCAGCTTTCAGATTTGCTGAATTCTTTTTTTGTCTTATGAAGAGAGATAAGTAATTATATAATTTACTTTATTTGTGATTTATCTTTACTTATTCATTACATCTTTTTAGCCTCTTCCTTTCTCAGGCTTCCCCCCCCAAAGAAGTAAGTATTGGCCTTTGTAATCTCTATATCATTACTCTTTGTTTTTAAACTCTTTCTCAACAGTGTCTTTATTTTAGATTGTGGCTGGTCCCAGATGAGTATTTTCATTGATCTGTGCATATGAAGAGGGTTTTCCACTCCTTCAATGGTCATACTGAGCTTTTAATTCTAGACAAAGTATTTCATATGGTTCTTTCCTGTGTGCCTCTATTAGCCTTGGCAGTGCTGGATTCCATCTGCCATTGTTTCCCCTTTCAGTGTGCTCTTTTAAGCAACCTAAAAGCTCCTTGGCTGGCTCTGGCCTTGATTAATCTAAGACTTGTTGTGTCACTTGTAAACATTTCTATCTTCTTGTCAGTCTCATTTCCAGATGATTAATAAATAGATTAAATACTTTCATCTCTAGTAAAGAACCTGGGGGCACCCTGCTGTTAACATTTAACCACATGGAGCAGTGACTTCTAATAAATGTATTCTGTCTTTGTATTTTGCTTTTTGTACATGGTTTGTAATCTATGACAATGGTTTATTTCTCATCCTGTGATTACTTAGTTTCTGTTACAGCCTTCTGTGGGAAGCATTCTCAGAGGCTCTTTAGAAGTCCAGAAAATGTTTATTAGCTAGTTCTCTTTAATCTGCTATTTGTTAACATAATAAAAGGTTTCTTAATAGGTTAAGGAGACATACAAGGCATTAAGGCTTCTAATTTAATCCAGCTATTTAACACTTTCATTTTTGATTGGTACCTCAGTGTATTTATTCCTGCAATAATAATTTTGTGGAGGTGCTTAAATTTTTCCTTGGTTCTCTCAGTAATTACATGAAGATGACCACTCTCCTGCATGGTTCTGTATACAAAATGTTCTCAATGTGAGAATGCATAATTGTGGATTTTTTTTGTGTGTTAGTATTAAATTGCTTTGGGACTCTTGAATGAGCAGTATTCCATTCTTGGTATATATTGATCTTTTATTTATTGATCTGTTCCAGCCATTCTTTTTACGATAGCTGAGTCGTTGAAAGCTCCTTATCTTTGCTTAAAAAGGTTGGTATCACCTCGGTGCTATCTGAGACAAATGTGAAAAATAATGATTTCCTTCTATATTCCTGTCTTGTCCAGTTTCTCCTTGAGTCCAGGATCTCTCTTGGTTATATTTTCATATAGTTACTCCATATATTCTCATTTATCCATCCCACTTCCTTTATTAAGATGTGCCTGTCACTGTTCATGCATTTTGAATACCAGAAGTGTACTGTTCCAGGTAAACCGGCAAATCCACTAATAGCTTACACGTTGCAGTCCCAGAAGTAACCTGAATATCCCTTGTTCAAAGATCTGACTTTTGATTAATTTTATTAAATTTTATTTTATTTTTAACAGTGTACCACTTGGAAGGCAGAATAACATGTTTTTCCCAAAGAAAGAGTCTAAAAGTGTAGCTTCTGGGGATTCTGGGTCGTGCAATCGAGAAATGAGAATCCTGGAAATTTTCACTGAAATACTGTTTCCAAGTCTGCTCCTGCCTGGATGTGTTGCAGCATCTATGCATACACACATGACTCATTTTGGGAGGTGCTGCTTTTTAATATGCATGGTTTCTGTCCTATTCCTTCAGAGAAACAGCATTTTTTTAAAACTTTCTCTCCACACTCCCTGAAAAAATCAGGTGGGGGATGCTCTTTAATTGCCTAGTAGCTGATAAACTTAGTTAAAGTGTAGGGAATTTGCTAGTATATACTTAGTGCCTTCCACAGCTTGATGATATTCAGTGACTTGAACACAGTGAAGCAGTAGGAATAGCACCAAGTGGTAGTTGATCAGATTTGGATGAAAACTGTTTAGCAATAAATTACTCTGTCTTCAAATTTTATTTTTTATCCCTTCTATATTTCCAAATTTCCAGTTAGATTTTGCTGGGGAGTATTTTTAATACAACCAGTGCTAGTAATAATTTTGAATGCACTTTGAAAGAAAATCTCCAATCACATCTGTTGTTTTTTTATTGTATATGTCTTAGATAGCTTTTGCCTAATAGAAAACTGCTGCTGCACTAGAATCCTCATCCTGTCAGCAAAGGAGGGTCCTCTCATTCAACAAGAAGCATGAAATAACTGCTCAAACTCTCCCAGCTACCCCATTAATGATTTTAGGCTTTGGACAGAACAATAGTGGAACAGCAAGCCTGTTAGAAGTAATTCTCATCTGAGCATGCCTACCTCAAGAAACAGTGAATGTTTTAAGCCGTTAAAGGTTACAAGGTTTGAAACTTTATCAAAGTTATATAAAAACCCAGAAGAACTTTTGTCTCTGTGATAGCTTTTTCTGGGCCTTCCAGAATATACAAGGGCTATTGCAAATATCAAAATATGTTCAGTGGGTACAGGGTACATCTCTTTTAACTCTATTGCTATTTTACAGTGATGGAAATAGTATCCTTTCTTTATCCTACTCTCAGAAACATCCAAGTAGGAAGTATTTAGGAGGATACTCTGAGGGAACAGTGTCCAAGGGAAATTAAGAGAAAAGACCTGGCTTTCATAGGTGCTAAGCATTCATATCCTGTTTTAGGATACAAATTAGGATCTAATTTCTAGCACATGAAAAAGGTAAGCACAGGAAGAAGTACTTTTTAATGTACACAGGTCAGATCAATGTACTTGGCAGGGAATAATGTAGTACCTTTTGAAGACAGGTTACTAAAATGAAGCAGAAGATGAAACATTTATTCAGAATTTTTGGTATTTGTCACTAATTATTCTGGATACTTTTGTAAGATCTTCTCACTACCACAATAAAGAATAAAGTTACATTGTAGCATTGGGGTGTTATTTGTTGTGGGTTTTGTTTTTGCTTTTGTTTTGGGTTTTTTTTTTGCATATAATACAAATAAATGATGAAGGCAGCTTACAGGAAAATCTTTGTATTTACTACAAGTGTCTCACCTAAAGATGTTGCTGATATAGAAAGCATTTACAACCAGGTGCAATGCTTACCTGAGAAAGAACATGCTGAGGTCTGTAGATGGAAGAGAAATCCAGACAGCGTGGTGTGCAGATCCCTTTAACGTGAACTTGAGCTGCTTAGCTGACTTAATAGTGGGAATTCTGTGCTTGTGAACAGCTCACTTGAAGTTGATATCATATCAGATTTTGCGTTCTGTTTGGATGTAATCAGTCATATGCGTGGGGGCTAGGGATTTTGTGGTAAAGTATTTCTGATTTTTAGCTAGCAAAAGCTGACTGGTGGGAGCTGCAAAGGTATGATATTTAATTTTATTTGCTTTCCAGATTAAGGGACATATTAAAAGAAGTTTTTCACTGTTTAAAATACTTCCTTATACATTACTTTTCAAAGACCTACTGAAGGCCAGAAGCTTTATCACACAGCTCTCCTTTGCATGAACAAGTTCTATATTACTTTTTTTTTATATATAGCGAGAAAAATATTCACTTACTATCTACCTAGTCATGCCATATTAATGAAAACCCAAATGTCTCCTAAAAGACTATTACAGACAAGGTGAGCCTAAATATTTTGAAGTAATATTTCAGTGAAAAGAAGCCTGTCTTCTAAAATGCACCCATGAAGGCTGTTTTCTTCTGCTAATAGTCACCTCCATGAGAAGAATAATTGCTTGCCAGGGCGCTCTCTTCTTGGAGAAACCCACTGTTCAAAGACTGAGAGAGCATATACAATATATATACAGAGCAAGGAGAGGGCACGTTCCATACTGCTGACTTTTGGAAAAGATGAAGCCCTAACTGCTTCCATATAGGTGACATCCTGTGGCCGTCCCATTGCAAGTGGGATCTGCTAGGGTACCACAGGGTATGTGGATTTAGGGCTCCTTGCATCATTCCTCAGGAAAGTAATTGACTGGTTTAAAATAATCCCTTGTGGTTTCTCACCTTAAAAAATGATACATTTTGCTCTGTCTGTCTGGGCTGTAAGATGTTTCAGTGCGCAAGATGTTCCCATGTGCTGGCAGTCGCTAGCAGTTGAAGCAGTTCCTTGAGATCTTTAGCAACAAGAATAAATAGCAGGTCATAGTTTTGCTAGTGACTGGCACCAAGACCAAGCTCATATAGGCAGCATTTTGAATGAGTGTTGAAGAAAAGGGTTAATTCACTTTTTGAGCACTGTAATTGCTTTCTCTAGTACCTACCAAGTTCTTTTCCACTAAATAAACACAATTAGCATTAAAAGCATTAAGATGAGCTCCTTGTGTCCAGAAGGGAAATCTGTTAGGTCTCCCTAGGGAATGGCTGTTCGCTACAGAGTTGGGCTTTTTTTGTGAACAGAAAATGGTATGACTGCATGCATCTTTTAGCTTCTAAAATGTAGAAACTGCACTGCACTTCAGGATGCTAAAACAGCATCTGGGTTGAGCATCTGCATAAGAAGTCAGAATTCAGTGCATGTTAAGTTAGTAATGTGTTATGAACCTTTAAAGTGTTTCTAAACTAGAAACTTGAAAGGGTATTACAGTAAATTTAGGATGACTACAATTTGATGCTTTCTGTCTGTAATATCTGTAAAACTATTTGTGTAATGGAGCTTCCTAATGAAAGCCTGGATAGCTTTACTAAAAAAAATAAAAAAATAATTATGTATAGTATTTTGTGAGGCTTGTCTTCTGCCTTGTTAACTCAAGGATCGAAAATGAGATCCCAAAATTTCTTAGGTCTCAGGAATCAAATGTATTTATGCCAGCCTTTATGAGGGTTAATGAGGGAGTATTTATTTTGGAGGTTTCCATTGACTCCCAGAGAATTATTTCTCTGGACAGTTTTCTCCAAAAAGGCAAAATAGTTTGCCTACTGAACAACATTATTTTCATTTTTGAGGCACCAATTGCATGCAGACAGGAGCAGTTAAGAACACCTTCTTAAAGATTAAATTTTCTATATTATAGTGAAGGGTTTTACCTGGAAATGAATGATGTTCTCTGTCTCTATTTTGTATTTAAGACTACTACATGATATAGGCTGGTAGTTTGCCATAATTCAGTTAATACAAACAGAATTACCTGTGTTTTCTTAATATAAAGGAGCAGTAGGGCAGTGTCCTTTTGAAATATCTGAGTGCTGTAAAATGTAAGAATACAAGTGTTGTCAATTAATCACTTTTGAGTTCTGCTTATGAATAGGATTCACTAGCAAATGATGCGTTCCTTCAGTACTTAGCACTTCAACTTAAGAGTTGCTAACACTTACAGAGCAATTAGATTTGCTAGCATGAAAGTGGGTGTAAGTACTGGCCTTCCATAAGAGATTTGTAAATTACTTTTTATTTTCCATATTGATTTTTTTTATGAAAAGGGATTTTTCCCAACCTGACTTTCACAAATATGTTCCATCTATGTCTTGATCCATGAGCTGAAGATGACCTAATACATCAGAAGTGGTTTTTAGCTTAGAGGCATTTTCCTTTGTCTCAAAAGAAGAAAAGCATCACTAGGCATCCCTGAATTACATTTGTCTCAATGTCAGAGCGCAAAATCATGATGTCTGTGAAGTCTGAATAAACAAGCTGTAAGAGAGTTTTTTAAGGATTTGAAGGGGTTGAAAAAAATCTCTGTATAGGCTGCAGAATGCATAGGATATAATTCATCTTAGCAACTTTTACTGTCCGAAAGCTAAGTGTCTAGTTAAGCAAGTTAACTTTGTCCCTTACATAATTAATGAGGAAAAAATTACTTCCTCTCTTAAAATAGGCATTTTAAAAAGACGGGTTGAATTACCCTCTGGAGTTTCTGCACTCTCTCTGTTAATTATAGAGAGATATTCATCAGCTCTAACTTTAAGAGTTAGATTTCAAAGTCTTAGTTTAACTCAGTGTGTCAGATGGTGGAAAATAGCATTTCCAAAGAGTCATCCATTTTCTTCTGACATAGTTATATGCGACAGGGCAAATGAATTTATGAAGGGAGCCTAAGGTGGCAAATATCTAAAGAAGATGACAGGTTGGACTAGATAGCTAAAATTAAATAAGATCAATTTTTACCTGGTTATTTGGACAGCAGCTTGCTGCAATAGCTGCAGATCAGGTGCTTTTGCTCTTGGAAGAAAGGATTACAGATTCATCATTTTACAGATGTGCCTCTAATATTCCATTGGCTTCTGATTTTGTGTATTAGGCGGAAATCTATATGGTACTTTAAAACGTGTTTGAGAAGTGAGGTTCCTCTGCTGCATGTCTCTGCATCAGGCCCTCTACACAGTGGAGGATATGGAGTGCTGTGTCTTTGGAGGCTTTCCACAGACATTCTTCAGGATTAGACGTCTGAAGGAGGTGTGGCTGCTGTTTGCAGCAAGGCTTTGTAAGAGAAAATACTAAATTTCCAAAGTGCCAAGGGATGCAGCTTCAAATTATTTTCCATGCAAATACAAGGATTAGGGAACCTAATGAACTGGATCACTTGAAATGCACACGGCTCCCCGTACAGATATATGCTATTTCCTTGTAACCCACACTTAAAAACAATCTTATCATTAGCAGCACTCTGATGTATTTTTTTTTTTGGGGAGGGGGGAAGAGGAGAACAGAATTCTCAACTACTGACTATCAGTGAGTCCTTGTTGCATAGTTTGACTTTATGCTTTGGTTTCATGAGTAAATTACTGCAGTGTGAAGTATAATGCAGATGTGCAGGATGCCAGCTATTATACTGTAATTTCCTGTGTGCATATGCTTGTACTGTGACAGTTTTGAGAATAATTTGACAATACTTATACTACTCACATTGTCAGTATTGTTAAGGAAACATATGGAGATACTGGAGGATATATTGAGAGACTTGGACTTGATCTTTTATTTTCAGTCTCCATACATTTCCTTCCAAGACAGTATCATCATCCCTCTTGACTATGTAAGTTGAAATCCAAACCAAGGAAGGAACCGAGTAGCTTAGCTAATCCTCTGAAATAAAAAAATACTATGCCTCTCAACAGCACAAGGTGAACCAAAATATTTAAAGATTGTGAAAATTTGATGAACGTATATGATTTTTATTTACACGGTTGGTTTTGCTTTAGAAAGAACATTTATATTTTCTTGTGTTCCTCAGAAAGAATGAGGATGAGTACCTGCCCTTTGCTTTCTAGTGTGAAAATTATTGCAAAATTACCTCTAGAGAACACAACTTCAGTATGTAACACTTTTCAGAAGGAGAAATGCTAAGAATTCCTTAATTCAATGTGGTGGATACAACTAAGCATTAATCTTCTTTTGGTAATTTTCAATTAAGCGTGTTCATATTAGGTTTTCTTCCCTTGCTTGTACCCTGGTTGCTAAGGAGAGGGAATGATAAACATAAGATACATGCCTGATTAGCACCTGAAATGCAGGCAGCAGGGAGACCAGGCTGAGAACTATGCAGAGCTCTCTGAGAGGCAGGAAAAGCTCTTTATTATAGCAAAGTAATGAGAGATTTGAAGTTCTAAGCATCATAGATGGAATATTTATAAGTAAGATTTCTTCAGGTGGTTTCTATGTTTCTTTGACAATATTTACTTATTTTTTGTCCTTTTCTTAATGATCTAATATTCTACTATTTGGGCTACCTGACTTTTGCCTGAATGACAGAGGAAAAAGTGATTTTTAAAAAAATAAAGTGAGATGTAGCATGTGATGTGGGTTTACAGAGGTGGTATTTCAGTGTGTAGGAACAGCTTATGAACCTGGGGAGAGGTTTATGTCCATGTTGTTACATTTTTACACTTTTACTCCTTGCTAGTGCACTTCTGGGTAGATCTTTGCCACAGGCAGGTGAGATGGAGCAGAACGATAGAAGGGAAAAGGAAGAAGGAAATCTGAGAGAATTTTTTGTCAGTTGAAAGGCTGAAAGAAACTGAAGGCAGCCTTCACATCCCCAGAGGTAATTTGAATGTCAGTTGTGAGTTTTATATTGTGTAATTTTATGCAGATCAAGAAAATTTCACAATAAGCTAGGTGAACTGTTGTCTACATAGAACTAATAAAACATTTAAAACTACATGATGTTGTGGTCATCTGACTTCTAGAAAGGGAAGAAACAGCATAAATAGAACTAACTGAAAAAAAAATAAATTGCATTATGAAACTTACAAAGCTACATTGTACATACAGTTCATTGAAATAATGACTAACAGCAGCATTGAGTACTGTAATGTTGTACAGAGCATGAAGAATGGACTTCACATTTTAAAAAGAAGCTAGAGTGAGTCTTTAATAGGAAAATGGAGTGATATCAGAACTGAAGAAAAGCTTAAATGTTATATGCTTAAATCTCAAAGTTGACATGTTTTCCTTTTATTTATACACTGAGCTCTGGGCAAAAACAGGATCTCTGCTCTTGAGTTCAGAAGGGAAACAGCATTAGCTATGGAGGTTTTTTTTTTTCTGATTCTGGGAAACTAATGTAGAATGCAGACTGTTCAGAAATGCTATGTTCCAAGTAGGTTTTCTTTGTAAGAAACAAATAAATAAGTTAAAGAGAACTGCATAGTCTGGTTTTGAAGATAAGCTTGAATGTGAACCAGCCATAAACAAATGTTGCTATGTAAAGTCTGTGAACACAGCTTGTGAAATTATTATCTTGTGTTATAAGAACATTTATGGCTTTTTGTTCAGTAACTCTGAAATCTAACAATGCATGTTCTAATAGTTTAATACTGATCAGTTGTTACAGAAACAGTTTAATATCTTGGTCAAAAATAATATTAAACCCCCCTGAAGATGAACTCTCAGATGCAAGCAAGCGCATGAACTCAATTTTTCTTATCACCAGTTTGCTGCCTTCTCAAAAGCAGAGAATCAGAATATGATAGGGAAATAGGACAGAAATTGCTATGATACTAGTTCATTTTTGAACTCCTGTGGTCCCTTTGCTATCAGTAATGGTACATCACTAGACAGGTGGACTGACATAGGGCAGAGTTAAGGCCTGCAGGTTTCAATTGTACCTCTGAGATGTTATTTCCTGATTTTAGCTTTGATTTCTCTTGTGCCAAGAGCAGAGGATGCAAGCATTTTGTGAATAGAACAGATTAGAAAACAACATGCCAGCCCACTATACAATTTACAATTTAAAAAAAAAAAATCAATACATTATAGAAAGTCTATATTTTGAATGTAAAACCAAATAATATATGACTGCTTTCTTAAAAGCCAAAAGGAATATCAGATTTCATAATTCAATTGCACGCAAACAAAGCCTGCTTCAGAATGTATGTGACACTATTGTAGAAACAGCAGTCACATCACAGAATCACCCTAAGAATGCTACATAAGACCATGGAATTTGGCAAGGAATACAGCTTCTGGTTTCCATGAGGTGTACAACACAGTAACAAACTTGAATATATGAATGCACTCATCTACAGAAAGAATCTTTTTATGAGTAGTCATTACCTTCAAAAAGATTTAATCATATGACAGTCAGGAAATATGTGTGTTTTGAAAACTGGATGCATTCTGCTGAATCACTGAATATTCTTGAGTGTATGTATGGGAGAATCACTGTCTGATATCAGGATGACATCTTACCTCTCAAGAGAAAGACACTGGAGAGTCATTAAAAAACCCAGTTTGAGCCCATTGACATAAAAAGCATATAAGGCTAGCAGGCTGGCAGCATCCTACATGGAACAAATTTTTGTTCACATCTAAAGGCAATATGGTCTAGGACATGAAAAATAGAGGTAGCTAACAGTCTTAAAACCAAATTTCCTCCTCCTTCTCTTCACTCCCCTCCAAAAATTAGAAAGAAAAGGTGTGAAGAGTAATTTAGAGATGAGGAATTAAAAATTCTCTCCAAAAAGGCAAGAAAAGCATATGCAAGAGGGTTATGATTGTATAGCAGAGAGGCGAGGTTAAATTAAGGACTTTGCTAGATGTGGAGGAAGGCAGGGAGACTCTACAATTTAGAAGGAAAGCCTTATCTAGAAAAATACTATCCCAAACTGCTTAGATGCCTATGAATTATAAAGCTAAGGTGGGAAAACAATGAGGTTTAGATATTTAAAATTTATCTGATTGTGTAGACTGTATTAGTTTAAACAGAGAACTTGTGGCTTTGTATCTGTTTCTTTTCTTTATTGCCTGTTCTTGAAGAAGGAAATGGTAAACCCACAGGTTTGAACTTTGGGAAAGGACAAACTAAAGCTACCATAGAAGCAGCAGTGGGTGGTGTTGGTTGAGGAAATTGTGTAGTCTCATTGCTGGCAGAGGATTTCCTTGATTTTAGGAAATCTTCCATGGAAATCATGTCGACCAAGGGAAGACTAAGAAGAGATGGACTTCTGCTAGGGTAAAATATAACAACCTGATAAATGTTCAGCTGGAGAGTTCTACTAGAACTGTGATATGTGGTTAATTTTATTCACAGTGAGTACTTCCTGGAAAGAAAAACCAAGGCAGTGCATATGTCTTTGTGAGACAGAATCCTGAATTTAAAGTATAACTGAGCTAGGACCTTGACAGCATCTCTGCCTGTCAGATGACAGTAAAATACTTATGTCTGTCAACATCTTCTTGATTTATAGCTTCAAATATATGTTCACTTTTGTAGACAGAGGCTAATAGTGGCAATGGGATTCTCTGTTGGTTGAAATAAATAAATCTGTTAGATAAATCTGATCATAAAAATGGCCCATCAGAATGGTGCAGATCATGATAATCACTTCTGTATGAGAGTGCTCTTAGTTTAACATCTGTTACGTACATACATGTGCTTAATAATTTTCATTTCTTGAGAAAAATGTGCGAAAAAAAGCTTGGAAAAATAGCTGGTGTACAGATGCAGCTTTAGAGAGCAGTGAAGGACAAGTGAGTTTCACAGTTTAGGTTATTGCTTGAGGGTGGAAATTTAGTTCGTGTAAGCCAATGAGGCTTTTGTCAATGTGGTGTTCCAACTAGCTGTTCACAGGTGGCCTGCTATTGTAACTGCACTCAAAATAGTATTGGCTTTTTTTAAAGCTGTAATGATAATTGAAAGTTTGGCACTCAAACACTTCAGCTCATTCAACTTTCAGCTTGCTTGGTGGAGTTAATCAAAGGAAGCACAATACATTGATCCTCTGGCAATTGCACAGGAGCAGCTTTTGTGGCTAAGAGTAAGCTTTAAAAAGGAAAGCTATACATAGCATAAGCATGTATCATTTGGAATATCACTTTCTTTACTGTGTAGGACAGTTGCAGCTGAGATTAGCTGGAGTGCCTGTTCTAGCAGAATAGCACTAGAAATATTTCTTAGCAAGGGCTTCTGGAGCTTCTGATCTAATACAACGCAGACTGTTGGCTCTTAAGAATCTTTCTTGGTATGTTGTCTTGTTGAGGCTAGGTGAGAGGAATCACATCAAGTTGCTTCTGTGAAGATGAGATACACAATTTGTTTTGGTTAAAAACCTGTTTGTGTCATACAGTGTGAGGAATGTAATAGCTTGTGCCTTTTATCAACTACTTAATATTGTTCTAGAATATTGTTTCTATATTTCGTTGGATGAACTTTAACTGCATTTAGGTAGAAATACATTTAAAAGGAAGGATTTAACTTAGAATAGGATTTTTGTGAAAATCAAAAAGAATATTTTGTTTTATATCTTTGGGAACAAAACTGGGCCACAGAGATACCATTTTTATCCCCCAGAAAATGTAATGCACCACTTTTGGGCAATTGTAGCCTAGCTGTTCATTGTAGAAAGACTTCTCTAAAATAACTTAAAACATTTTTTTAGAAAGATAAATAGACTTCCAAATTTGGCTGCCAACACAGCTGAAACTTGTCTTAATAATTTCTCTCAGTTTATAGGTAGATAGATAATGTTACCAAATTAAATTGTGTTAGTTTTGTGAACTGACTTTGAATTAGTGCAAATGACCACATAATAATCAGGGCAGTGAGAATTCATGCTGCTGAAAAATGGGTTAGCTAGTGCTACAAATCTGCTTCCCAGGAAAAAGGCCAAGTGGAACCTTCAGAAGGTCTTGTTTTTTCTTGCCTTCAGTCGGGAGATGGAGTAAACTTAAAGTGTGAATCAGACAATTTGTAGGTTAATGAAAAATGTGAACAAATCTGTACCTAGGAACCAAAGTTAGTGGCTGAAACCTGAAAAACCATTCAAAATTAGATCATTCTGGCTTCACTCTGAGGTTTGTCTTTTGAGTATAGTTCACAGAGATACACAGATATGTTTTTCCCCAGACTTTGCTACCAATTATTTACCCAGGCAGGAGGAGAGTGCCACACAGAATTTGGTCAAGAATGATTCAAATAAGTTTGAATTAGGAAGTGTTTATCTGATTGTACTAGGTGAGGCAAAAGCGTAACTTGAGACTTCAAAAAAAAGTGGGAAACCTGGTGTGACTTCTGCTGAAAGGTGTTAGATTCTTCTGTCCTGTCCATATATGTAGTTCAGGTCTAACACAGTTGAAATCACTGATCATATGGTACCCTAAAAGTTAAGGAAAAAGCAGGAAATGACAATAAAGCTGGAAATAAAACAAGACTGTTTTATGAAGATTGAACTCCTCTTCTATAACCGATATGAAGTACTCTATAAGCATGGGATTTTGTTAAAATAGAGAAAATTTCATGCTTTGTTGAAAAATACTTTAGCTTCATTGTAGCTACTTTATACTTATCCACCAGTTTTGTCCTACTTGGTTAAATTTCTGCTGTCAGAGATTGAACAAAAAGATCTAAAGGCAGAATGCATGTTGAACCTTTCTATACATAGAAAAACAAATAAAAATGCAAATATCATTATCAGTCCTTTTCTATGAATAGTCTCACCAACAGCTTCTCTCAACTACTTAGATTGCTCTCTAAAAAAAAATAATCTAGATGTCTTTTTTGAGTCTTTTAGAGATTTTGTATTGCTTAATTTATCACTCTAGTAATCCAAGGGAATGGAAATTGAATTTGAGAATTCAGCCTCAGGCTCTTCCGGATGTATCAGCTTTTCCCTATTCGTTCTTTCCAGCACCCATGAGTCAGGGCACCAAATGTTCCCAGCAAGGCTGCTTCCAGTGCCTATCTGAAGTTGCAAGCAGTTAGTCACAGATGAAAGAAGCATGGATGAGTACCTATGTGGCATCAGAAAAAATACCATGGAGATATCTCTTTCAGCTGAATTAACACCTGGCTGAGATATTTACAAGCATAAGCAGCCTTATTGTATGTGAAAATGGGAAAGAACTTCCTCATCATGAGGCATAGGGGGTAAGGGCAATGTCAAGACAGCAGGGATGATCTGTATGCAGAAGGTAGACTGAAGTAAATGAAGAGTGGAAAGAAATATTAAACCACTTGTATTCTTTAAAAGTATGCTAATTCCCCTGTTAAATTATGAGCAGCAGTTAGATTTCTTTAAATCAAAGTATGATTCATGTAATTATTGTATTATGATTATCTTTATTAAGGGTCTCAACATTTTGTAAAGGTTTCTGAAAATAAAAGGGAAGCTAAACATGAAAAAATAATTTTGAAGGGAACTGTTTCATTCAGTATTTAAATGAATTCAGTCATTGTTTGGCATTCACTCAAGAGTATGTCTGAATAGAAGATTATGCATTCTGACTTTTTCAATTTCATTGAATTTTTTTGTCAACATAAGCTGTAACAGAGTCCATCAAGACCCAAGATACGAAGACCATAGACAGCAAAAAACCCCACAATCCAACCTTTTCTAATTATTGAGGTAATTAGAATATTCTTGCAGTAATTTTATTTGTGTGTTTGGTTGGTTTTTACTTTTTTTTTCTTCCTGGAAATATCTTAGATATTTGGTTTTATCAGCTTTAAAAAAAATCCACTTGTTGCATGTATCTTGTTATCTGAACAAACTAATTTAACATTTAAAACCGTATGTAATAAATGTTTGCTAAATACGTATATGAATGATGTTAGAGTCAAAAAAAGAGAAATAGAGAGGAAAGATTTTTTTTTAGATCAGTGAATAGTAGAGCTCACATTGTTAAGTATGCGCTACTTTTGCACAAGTGGTCTACTTTGGCAGAAAATTAGGAAATGGAGAAATGTTGTTGTTTGGGAAGGTTAATTGGCAATGTAACATAACCAGTTTCAAACTCAGCTGTGTCTCCTGAGAAATGTCAGTATTTAATGTTTCTGAAATTATTACTGGGAGTGTTCAGGATGTAACTGTAGTTTTCTCTCTATTTGTCTTGAGTGGCTTTATTCAGGATATTTAAGGCTGAAGCCCCCTACTCAGCATAAATATTGCCTATTGCGTCACGTTTTCTCTCACCGTGGGATGCAGTTGCACTTACAGAGTCTGTGCAAACTGCTTTACTCCCCCATGTATGATTCAGTTGAAGAATGTGACTACCCTATTCCACATTTTATATTGTAACAAAAGAAAATATCACAGGGTCAGATTCTGCCTTGTAACCTATAGTGATAAATGTTACTTGGTGAAGACAGAGAAAGTAGAAGCAGTACTGGTAGCATTCATCCTAGTTGCAAAGACTCTATATAGCAAATCAGGGAGCTGAAATTAAGGATATTGTAAGGATAAGTATGCTGATGTAGAAGAGCATTAGCTAACCAGGTCATGATTTACACCAGGCACAGTGCAGAATTCTAGTGTGTTGAAGTCAGATGAGAGGAAAGTTTGACTGAGGTACGGCTGAAATTCTTTCTCTTTAGCTTGTTGGGGTTGTCCATATCTGTGAAAAAGAAATTGTGAACCCAAAGTTCATGCCCTGAATTTTATGGTGTATAACCCTTTTTCTTCAGCAGTGAGACAGCTCTTCATTCAGGAAGCTGAGATTCTAGGTTTACTTCACCCTGAGTGGTGTCTTCTGACTTAAATTACCAAGGAGAGGATTTCTACAGATGAGTATTTCTTATCCCCTCTGTCAGTTTTATACTACAATACAAGTGGAAAGACAGTATTTCTGGACCCACATGATAGTGAACAGAGAAATGATTTATCCTCAAGTCTGAACCCTGAAGGCCTCATTTTTCAGTTTTGATTTGGATTTGCTTCTTAGACCCTCTCCTTTTGGTCTTACATGGTTTCCATTTTTGACTATACTGTCTTCTGTAGCATATTACTTGGCACTGTCCTGGAAAAAAAATGGCCATAAATTCAATCACCTCAAAATTCCATGAGGATAGACACCAGTCTCCATTTTCTCAGCAAGTCTGCCACCAAAAGACTGCACTGTAATAAATGGGTAGTAGGACTAGTAGGACCATGGTACCATTCAGCCAAGGTATATGCAATCTTACTGATTTATTTTGATATGAGCTAAACTAGCAAAGCAAGTTGTTTAGTGTACGTGAGTAGATATCTGCTTTAGGGAAGATGGGAACTTTACATAATCATAAAATTAGCTAGGTTGGAAAAGACCTTTAAGATCATCAAGACCAAAAATTACCCCAGTACTGCCAAGACCACCACTAAGCCATGTCAGTGAGGGCCTCTATATAGCACACCTTTAGTAAAGTGAAGTTTTCAAAAAAAAACCAGCAGGTTTTGACTCTCTCAAAAACATAAATAGTCATTCTTGAATTAGTTTTTGGAACACAAACTTCTGAGTTCCATTGGACTTGTAGCTTGGATTAGCCTTTCCACTAATAGGTGCGTTGGGAGTGGTTGAGGACAATAGTTGTATAGATGACTATAAGGTTCTCTCAGAGAGTAATGTAACTTGAACCCTGTTTAAACCATGCAGTTCTATAAAAGGCAGAACTAACTGATTGGGACTGCTACTTAGTTGACATTGATAATCAGCCATTTTCTTATAACCTATATAAGGATTATTTCTGTCATTCATAGAGTTAATGGTCTTGTTCAATTCAGAATTCATAATTAATACTTTTCTTCCTTAATTTACTGTTAATAATATCTTTAGTAGTACATTTCTAGATTTTTATTTAAAATTATCACATTTTGTGATAGCAAATAGGTCAAATCCTTTTCAGCAAGTAATAGCATTAAAGACTCTCAGGATTTCAATGGATAAAAAATTTGGTTTACTAAAAGTACTAACCAAATGTCTGAATCTTGATATTTATGTAAATTAGGTAGATTAGAGAGAGATGACTTGTCAGATATCTAAAATAAATTTATATTTTCACTGGATGAAAAGTTAGGAGCAAAGGCAATCTTGATTTGCAGCTCATATTTATCAGACTTCAGGATATGTCTTAATGTGAGAGTAAAAACAAATCTATACATGTTCTCTCTAAGCATTTTTTTGGGAGGCCAAAAATTAGCACAAGAACCGGTATTTTTTTTTTAGTTTTATTATGGACAATGAGAAAACTCACTGAGGTCCTCTGGGCAGTATAAACATTTATTATGTTAATGCCTAATCTGAACTTTTAAGTCAGTGAGACAAAATAGGAACAGTAAAGTGGATTTATCTGATTTATGATAGTTGCTTAAATTTCATTCCCCCATATTGAGCTGCACTTCTTATGACTAGAGAAAAGCACAAAGATCATTTCTTTTGTCAGACAGATAGTGCAGATAACCTGTGAAAGCAAAGAGAGGTGTTGCCAGTGAAAAGAAATTCAACTGTTTTTACTATGACACCACAAACTAAGTGCAAGAAAGGGAGTCAGGGCCAGAAGAGACCCTGAGTTGGCAAACAAATATAAGCCACCTTTTGTATTTCCTTAAAAAAAAAACCCAAACAAACCAACCAACCAATCAAAAACCAAAAAATCACAAAAAAACCCCAACAAAACAGCAACAAAAAAACCCTAAACCACCCAAGTACATTTCTAAAATGCATTTTGGGTATTTTTTTTTTCCTGGAAATAGTAAACAAAATTAAAGTGTTTTTAAAATTTAAACTGATACCTGAAAGAAGCCAACCCCCAAAAGTGCTCACTAAAGTAGTGTTCATTATGACAGTGATTAATTTTTTTCCCAGAAGAGTGTGAAAATTATCAGTTTAATCTGCTTCATTGGAACTTTATGAAGATGTTGATCCTTCTTAGAAATAGAGAATAATATAATAGAATTTCAGAGATTGATTTCCATTAATTGCATTTATGCGTAATGTGTAACATAAATGTAAGTTAAAGCTGGTAACACAACATTTTGAACTACAGTTTCCCCTGCCTTTTCTATAGAAGTAGTTGGTTATTAATCAGGACATAAAGGAAAAGCTGTATAAATGAGCAGGGTAAAACTTAATTTGCTCAAAGCCTATTTAGGTTTTGATGTTGTTAAGTAGTCCTATACTAAAAAAAAATAGGCCATCAATGTTAGAGCTGTGGAAAGAGCTGTGATAATTGCTTTTGGTGGGCTGAACTCAGCTGAGAACACTCCCCATCATTAGGACTCATGACTCACATCTGTTTTGATTAGAACCCCAATCTCCACCTGGTGTCTGAGATCAGCATCCTACAAATACCCCCTTAGCCAGCTAAACCCACCAGCTTTTGTTACCTGTAGATTTGTTTTCATTGGGGAGCTGTCATGACTCAGGTATGCTTTTAATGACAATCCATTATTTACTATTTCACCGACCCACAAGCTTCAAAATTTGGAGCAGATAGGATCAAGTTTAGCTAGAGACTGAGTTGCAAATTCTTCTATTTTCTTTATGGTTTGATGTCTGTTTCATGAAGTCTGTGTGTGTGGTTTTTGTCTGCTGTGTATTCTAGTTAAACCCTATGCCAGCACAAAGCCAAACAAAATAGAAAAAAAATACAGAAGCTCCTCTCACTTTATGGAATGTATTAATTTTGAACCAGAAAAATACTGAAAAACCACAACTCCTCAGCAGCAAACTGTAAGGAAGGCAATAGTGGGCTGGGGAAAACCATTTACTGCACATGCAAAGATTACTGACATGAAAAACCAATACCTTTCCCCTTGAGAACAAATGGGACCAACCAGAATGCTTTTTGACTTCTCAGGTTTAAACATGCTTTTTGAGTTCATATAATGGTCCAATTAGCTGTATTTGTTTGCAGAGTTTTTATTCATTTGAAAGAATATTAATGAAGAAATGAGAAAAGGAGCTTTGAAGGAAAATAGGTACAGTAAAACTTGTCAAGTAAAGTTAACGCAGTAGGGTTTCCTATATTATATTACCTTTATTTAATATTCTTATATAACTACAAAAGTAAGTCCCTTGAAAGTTGTATTCCCACTGACAGCTTCCCTGCTATTTTATGGTGGCCTCCACTATAGTTAATGGTCTGTCACAGGTTCCATTATAAGTTCTGATTTTTCAAGCCTTTATTGTAACAACAAAATTGTTAGAAAGGGATTTCATCCTGTGAGAGTCTGAAAAATGAATTTTAGTTTAAATTGGTTTAGCCATTTTTAAATTAGAGGCAAAGAGATTTTTTTTTTTTATGTTATTCATCTTTTTCTTTGATAGGCAGATTTCTTTTCTATTGTAAACTGACATTGTTCCTTTGAAACTGGAAAAAAAGAACCAGAAGTTTGGCTTCTGTCTAGAATACCTGTTCTGATAAACAAGCAAGGAGCTATTTCACTGCGTTTAATGCAGTGCAAATCTGAGCCTGCAGATATACACCTGTGCAACTTTTTGACAGCTAACACAGCAGTGGGAAAAATTTACAGTATGCAGAAGAGTTAGATAGGAAATGAAGAAGGTTATAGATGTTCCTATGGCTTGGCAAAGTCCATGACAAGTTCCTGAGTGTTGGTTTACTAACTTACTGTGATGCTTGCATTAATCTTTGCTCTTTGATGTACGTGAGTGCCTAAATGCTACTGAAGCTTCTTTCCTACTTTTTTCAAATCTAAGTTAACTGTCATGCAAGAAACCAGCTCTTTTCCTTCCTGCACAGACAAAATAATTCAATAAAGAGATCAGGTGCCATGCTGAATCCCTGATGCATGTGCTGCTGAAGATAAAAGTAGATCTAGAGCTGTATCCTGGGTGTCCAATATCAGACGTAACATGACTGTGACTGCAAATGCTGTTTTAGTAGAATTACTTCACATCATGTGATAAAAAGCCACCCATTATAAAATTTTTGATTTATTATAAATAATAAGAAACTAGAAGCATGACTACACCCACATACAATGTTATCTGCTCTCAAGACAGAAAAATGGCACCATCTGACCATGTTGTAGCAAGACTATCTCAAATGAGGACACCAGAATAAGCATGAGCTGCTGCTTCTGGCATATTGTTGTATAAAGCCCTAATTTAGAAATGGCTATTACTACAATGAATATCTGTCCCACATGACTTATTTCTACTCCTCAAAATGAGTAGTGTGTTTTTTTTTTTTTTTTTCCCCCAGATTTTACAGTGTACTGGACTTTACCTTTAATTTTGAAGTACATCAAATAGGCGGATTCAGTGTTTGTATCTGGAGATTAAAATAGTGTTAGGTAAATTGTTCACCAATGTGAAAAGTCTGTGATATTCATAGCTTATTCATTTATCTGTTTTCTGGCAGGAGAGTTTGTTGATGATCCATTTTTCTTCAATTGTACCTTCTAACTGTATAATACTGGTATAAATAGGATTTTACAGAATGTAATGACCAATAGCAGCTTGTTCCTGCAAGTCATACTGCCTCTCAGCCTGTTGAGATATGGTGGACTTCTGAAGGATAGAGGAAAGATGTTAGTTCAGCTTGTTTTATTTACACCTATAAAGATGTGAAACTTCCTTGGGTACTTTTCCTTTTTAACATAAATAGCTAGTCTTTGTCAGTGTCTTAAGAAAATTTTTAGAAGAGACCTGTAATGAAATGATATTACAGGAAAGGCCTTTGTCAAAGGATATAGAGTAAAATATAAACAAACAAAACCAAGAAAACGAACCAAAACAAATCGGAGAAACCCAAACTCAAAAAACCCCACAAAAAAAAAGGAACAACATTCTTTCATTTCCAATTGACATTATTGATCTTTATGACACATTATAATCTGTAGTGTTACTTGTGGTCTAACACTGCTGGGATTTTATTTTGAAAGTTTTGTGGCAGATAATGTCTGGTTACAGATTGTTGCAGTAAAACAAAGTTACCTAAAACATTTTCTGACCATATTCTTTTGAAGCAGTCTATCACATTACAGTTACAGTTTTGTCTGTTTTTCCCCTCCTTTTGGTACAACAGTCTGAGGAAAGTGATTACCTGGCTGTGAAACATATTTCTTGAACAGCAGGATCTGGCTCAGTGGCTTATTCTTTATATCTACAGAACTCTTCTGGCAATGATTGCAAGATGGAAAAGTAGGTGACCCTTTAGCATCTGCCTTTACTTTTTAACCTGTTGACATTTTTTTCCCTAAAGTTTTTTTTTTCTCTCTTTTTTTTTTTTTTTGGGGGGGGGGGGTTTGTTTTTTTTTTTTTTTATTTTTTTTTTTTTTTTTTTTTTTT